>JAVQJF010010685.1:0-59578 GCA_036023855.1 Gadopsis marmoratus
TGGTGTGAATGTGTGCCCCCTAAATGTCTGTTTGTCTGCCCTGTGATTGACTGGCGACCAGTCCAGGGTGTTTCCCTGACTCTCGCCCAATGTTAGCTGGGATTGGCTCCAGCCCCCCCCTGCGACCCTTTGGGATAAGCAGTATGGTTAATGAATGAATGTCTTCTTCAGGAGTTTTTTCATCGCTAATAGTACGAATACTTTCATTTCTGACATTTTGAGGGAACCCATCCTCACATAAAGATATCAGCTGTTTTACTTTGCCCCTTCTACCACTCCACGCCTATACCAGTGGCTATCAAGAGTTTACCAACCCCTCCGTTAATTGTAATAATTTACAATATTACCACAAAGAAATGATCAAATCAAAGCAATGATCCTTTCTGCACGAAATACTCCAATTCAGAGCCACTGTAACGAAGCCATGTCAAATATCAAAACCTCAACAAATCAACCTATTCGCAGAAAAGTGGCTCCGAGTTCCCTGCAAAGTTACAAAAAGTCAGCCGAGGACAGGGAGCTGCATGTGTGTGCATTAATAATCTGTCTGCATGCGGCTCAGTGTGTCTCTGTTTGTTCACTTATCATAAAGTTGGTGTGTATGAGCTGACGTTACATAGCTTTGTGTGTGTGTGGTGTGTGTGTGTGTGTGTGTGTGTGTGTTTTCAAATGGCTTCTATGACACTTTAACATGTTCTATATGTGCTTATTTTTATATAAATGTGAAATACTCAGATTGCTTTCTTTCAAAGACGTGACAACTACTCTGACTTTCACCCTTTCTGACACCTTCCATCTATTTCCATTTCAATCATTCTGATGCACTGGCAGAGCCATTACGCCTATCAAGTCATCTAGTAATAGCTTACACACACATACAGACACACACACACACACACACATCTATTTTAGATGCACATTTCTGGCTGAAATGAAGAATGATGTATGCTGTTACTAAGAAGTTGTAGTAAACCTTAACCACCATTTTCAGCTGCAACTTCCTGTATATCCCTCAGAGGTGTTAATGATGAATCGATTATTCACCACTGACAGCTTGACTTATCAAGAATCTATGCAGTTTTAAGTGAATGCGTTAACCACAACTTGCCATTATCAGTCAAATAAAACAGCTGTTAAAACTGTTGCTCACCTTGATGATATGTTGGCTTTCTGAGTTCACCCAGGTGTCTGCCTCAGCTCTTCATATCTAACCTGTGATCTGTGGCTGGTGCTGGGTTTCCCATTTCTTTCTCACAAAATGTATCCCTTGCAAAACGTATCTACAAAGTTTTGATCAACAAGACGTTTGACAGACAATACAAATAACAACTGACTGGTTCTTCCATTAAAAAAAACAAACAGAAAAGGTGCTGTCAGCCCATTTTATTTTTCTACTTGACTGAGGTATCTGCAGGCTAATCTGCAGGGTATCTGTGTGGGGATGGGCCACTGTGTTTCGTGGTTCCGGTGTGCTGCTGCCCCTCTTCCATGGAGCCCAAGGTTGGAACAGCCCTTCAGGCTCAGTGTTTTTGCGCCTGTATATGATTTTATGGGCCCTGTTTTAATTGTGCTTTTTGTTCTAGTCGATGCAGCCGCACAAAAGTGCAAAGTGCAATATAGATCAGTGACTAATAAGTACCCTCTCCACCAGTCACTGGTCTCATCACGCTGACGCAGCTGTGCCAATCCCAGTGCCAGCTCAACAAACGTAGAGACGCCTCTCCAGGGAATTATGTCTGGATGGTGCACAGCAGCATGATGTGAACACACAGCACCACACATGTTGTTTTGTCAACAGTTCATTAGTACAATGACGACAGAAATCAATAAAAAAAAAAGCTTAGTAAAGCAGTTTGTAAGATCACATGAAATCGTCATAATGCTAATGCGTTTCATTCTGTAGAGGGCACAAATGGTTTCCATGTTGTTGTTTACACCTGATTTAATGATGGTGAGCGTAGTGGATGGCCTTCGGGTGGCTGCAGTGATTAAATGAACTGAAGGGGTAGCTCCGATGCTGAAGTTATCACACATATTCACTAAAAGGCAGACTGATTTACAGACATTCCTGCCTTATCCACGTTAAAGTTTATTTTTTGATGCCGATTTCGACTGGCCAGGGAGTGTTTAATTACTTAAATGTATTTACCTTTTGCTGCACATTTGCTACAAATATTTTTGCTTGCTCTTGTTGACAAAATCATCCAGTTGGTAACAGACGTTGTGCCCACCTGTGCACCGTGTACTCGGCACCAAAATATCACGGGCAAAGCCAATTTCAAGGTCAGGAAAATACAGTTGCGGAAAAAAGGACCCTATAAGTCTGTTTCCGCAAGTTGGTTGGGAAAATATTAAAACAGGTCACAGACAAAGACGGTAATGACAATTATCAAGTCCAACCAACTTACTTTGTAGCCACGCAATAAGCTGACAGTCGTGATCCCCTGGGTTGAAATGTTTTGTTCTTTAGTGAAATGTCTCTTATTATTGGATGGATTGTTATGAAATTTGGAACAGATATCCGTGGTGCCCACAGGAAGAATCCTAATGACTTTGGATATCATCTGACCTTTCCTCCAGTGCCACCATGAGGTTGACATTTGTAGTTGTGAGTGAAATATCTAGACAGCTATTGGATATGGCACAACTCTCCCCAGGATGAATTGTGATATATTTGGTAATCCCTTGACTTTTAATCTTTAAATTTTGTGACATCATCCAATCAAAGGTTTAATACTTCTCGACTGCTAGGCTGTCTAGTTCAGTCTACTCGAGCCTTGTTACTTTTTTACAAGTAGATTGTTAAAGTAACACTTCTGTAACAACATGGCCACAGCACTTACACTTGAATTCTTTACTTCTGTGGTATTTCCCTTCAACGTGGTGAAATAGTCATTGCCACGATTTATTTGAAAATAGAAATTATTCACTTGCACAGGCTAAATAAAGCTGAAATAAATAATTAACACATCTGCTAGTGTTTG
Source organism: Gadopsis marmoratus (assembly GCA_036023855.1). NCBI lineage: Eukaryota > Metazoa > Chordata > Actinopteri > Centrarchiformes > Percichthyidae > Gadopsis > Gadopsis marmoratus. The sequence goes on from JAVQJF010010685.1 coordinate 2,985, forward strand.
CATTGTATTCCTCTCTATTTAAATGCTTGTCTGTACTTCATTGGTGGTAGTTGTGCTTGTACCTCACCCTATCTGTGGGTGGTTGGCACTGTCAGAAGCAAAAGATAAAAGGGGGGAAAAAATAGCTATCCACAGAATGTGCTGTACGTGAGTAATCTGCTTTGACGACTGTCCTGGTGTGGGTTTTTCATAGACATAACATGAATGGATCTTTACATCAGGACAAAAGCCATATATTCAGGGATGGAGGGACAGAGAGAACCAAAGAAAAGCCCTGTTTGGAAGAGAAATTGCTTGTTTTGGGAGAAAATCCAAAAGAGAAGATACACGGCAAAATCTGAGGGATAAATAGAGAGGGTCAAGTTAATGAAAGCACAGGGAAAAGGAAAATAAATACATAGAATGAGTAAGGAAAAAAGAAAGTACATGTTTGTATGGGAGCATCTCCAGCAACTCGTGTCAGCTTGTTTAGGTAATAAAGGATGCGTCCGCTAACATAGCGTACTGTACATATGGTATTAAAGTGTGTGTGCGTGTGTGTGAGTGTGTGTGATGCTTCATGGTGTGTCTTTCCTCACCGGCACTGAGCGTTCCCTCTCTGCTTCGAGGACGGTGACAGACGGAGTGCAAGAAAGGAGACATGCGAGAATTAAAGACAAAGAACACAGGCAGCCTTAAGAACTCCTCCGTTCAGTCTCGCCCTCTACCTCAGACTGACTGGCATTTCTTTCCATTCATGCTCAGCTTCTCCTCCCTGACTTCCAAATGTAGCAAAAGAATATACTGCAGGGAGCGTGAAGCAATTTAACATTTCACAGCACGTCTCTCCTCCTCCTCCTCTCCGTTATGCCCACTCTAACAGATGTATTTCTTCCACTTTCCTCATCCTTTCCACAACAGCTTATTTTGCTATTTTTACTTTCTTTCCTTGATTATGTTGTTTGCCCTCCCTTCTAGTGTCATATTCGTCGTCAGTTATTCTTCCTTCCGTCTTCCTCCCCTCTTTCAGGTCTGTTTTTCCTCCCTTCATTCCTCTCCGCCCTCTCTGTCTTTGCCCTGCTGACACTTCCCTGCAGTCTGTTCTTCATCCCTTCTGTTTATCTCTTTCCTCTTCTTCTTCTCTATCCTATGTCGCTCTTCCCGTAGCCCCCCCCCCTCCAGACGTCCTCCTGCCACCTTCTCTCTTTCTTTTTCTGGTTTATGTCTCCCTCTTTGCCCTGCTCGGTGCTCTGCTTGCCAGCTCCCTTCAGGCAGATCATTCTCCCCTTGACCTTGGACACGCTGTCTGCCGACACAATACACTCACTCTTGTCTCTTTCTAAATGAAGCCTCCCCCGTTAAGCATGCAATCTCTTCTTTTCCTCCTTCCCTTTCTTGTATTATATCATTTAGGGAGTTATTTAGAAACGACGTGCAAAACCAGCAACTATGAATTCTTTTTAAGTTTACCTCCAATACGTTGCTCCTCCGGTGAACATGTTGAAGTGTCCTTGGGCAAGACCCTGAGCCCTAATTTTCCCCCGATGGAGGCCAGCACCTTGCATGGCAGCCATCGGCGTGTGAGTGTGTGTGTGTGTGTGAATGGGTGAATGAGACCAATCTTCAAAGCATTTTGGGAACCGTTAAGATTGATAAAGCGTGATAAATTTACCATCCATTTACAGTGATTACAAGTATTTTCTTTTTTCTATCATCTGTTTCTCCCTCCCTCTTCTTCTCTCAGGTTCTGCATCTTGCCTGCTCTCCAGAATCCTCTTTCCAGTAACACATGCATTAATAAGATCAAGGCAGTCACTACATTACCCTTATCCTTGTCCACATTTCCACACTACTAAACAAATCTACATCACCCGCCTCGCACACCCACAGACACACACTTTTGAATTATTTATGTCCACATCAATAAATCCAAAGACACATACAATTAAATTGCATCAAGTCTATAATTTATGACACACAGTTGAAAGGTTTTCACCTGTCAAACTGAGTCTTCTGCTGCACCACATGTCAGACTGCCATGCATGAACCACGACACACTGCAACGAAGATAGCACGCTTCCTGCAGCCCGCCTGATGAGCCGCTTGTGTGATGCCCCCCTGCTGCCAAGGAGCTTGTGTACCTGCTTCAGTGATTGTGAAGGGCACAACCACACCCATACAAACTTAAAAAAACAAACAAAAAACACAGAGCAATCAAATGACAATAACAAATGGCATTGGCAAGCTAAATTAGCTGTTGCTCCCAACATCGAGTGAAGTACGTTCAACTGTAAGGAAGTTCACGCTGTAGCAAAAGTAAGTCTTATGAATTCCAAAAATGGTCCTGATCATTATCTCCCAGTCTGACATTTTTTAAACCTTAGGACCCGGCAGTGACAGTAACACCCTCTAGAAATCAAAAAGTAATTATATTTTGGAAAAGAAATATTCTAAATTTCAAATCACATGAATGGACATCAATTTATGTTATTAATAGAGTCACAGAGGGCTGGTGTGTTTGATAATATTATTTAAACTGATACCTGAATAAATCTGACTATTTACATGCGGGGTGTGTGATTTCTGTCTGTGCGGTAATCACAGCCTTGGGTCTGTTTCACAAAGTTATCTGGTTGTCCAATCATGTAAATAATGCCAATCTAGAAAAACGTGGCTTGTGATAAATGATTACAACTTTGATGGGCTAGATACAAAATATGACATTAGGTGCACAGGTGGCGCCGGGCAAAGCTTCTCCCTCACCACTGCAGAAACACAGGGTGTTCAGACTGAGAAGAGCCCTATGTTAAAAGAGCGCAAGTTGCTGAAATGGTGGTGTCATGTGACACGATCGTACGTCTCTGGAAAGTTATCATGTAAGCAATGATTTTATCTGTCATTGTGACAATCCCAACATAAACAGTAAACATTATGTAATCTATTTTTTAAAAAGCAATCTGCCAGGAATGTGCACTTGCATGCATTTGATTGTAGAGGAAGCTGAGCCGGGTTCAACTTTTTTTGCTGGAGCTCTCTGCGTAGTGCTCCGTCAGCACAGTGGCCCCAATCAAATGAATGAGGGGGCTCTGTGTCGCCTGCCAGCTGCTCTTCACCAGTCACAGTATTTATAGACTTCAGGTCGTCCAGACAAAATGTCTATCTTGCCTTCATGTGTTAGCAGTCCAACCATCATCGTGTGCTACCTGCCTGTTACCTATTTGGAGTATTTTTGCCAACGTTCTCCTGTGTTGGATGTTTAACCTCATTTTGCCTGTCTACTGCCAAACGTAAAGCAGGTTTTGGATCAACAAGGGGAAGGCCTGTCATCCCACCTGCCCACCTGTCGTTTCTTCCTTTGGGTCGACACCTACTCTACCTGAATTGGTATAGCTAACAAATGGTTCAGGTCACATATGAAACAGAGCACAACAAGATACAGAACATGCACAGTAAACACTTAGAGGCCAGTCTGATAGCTCAAAGGGTCTGTCTCTGATGTCTTTGTGCACTTTCATATGAAGCTGCTCTGCTCCACTTCGAACTGGTGAAACATACTCACATTTCAAATTGCCCCTATGGCTGACGTTGATGTAGTACGGGCGTAGCTGTGGCTCAACAGGTGCTTGGTACATTGTAGCTTAGCAAGATAAAGAAGAAAAATGCTCACTATGAAGTTGGTCAAGTGAGATCTGCCCGACACCAAAAGCTTCAGATCAAATCTCTTATGCACAGAGTGGTGCTCACGCTGGAGTCTCCCAGCATCACATGGAGATCATTTCCATCTTAACTGAGTTATCACTAGCTTAACAGAGATGGAAATCCTGTAACCCCGAGGTGGTGAGATTGCTTCATGGAAAACGTCTTTAATCTCAGCACAAAATCAGTGTTTCTACTTTAGGAGTCTAGTGGTTAGAGTTCATTACCATAGAAAACATTTTGAGCTCAAAGATAAGGTTGGGGGTTGCTGTGATTAATAAATTATTACATTTCATAGTGAAAATATAAATACTCAGGAACTGCTTTTGCTTTTCAAGTATACTTTAAACAAAAATGTATTATTTCTTTTTGGTACTACGCACAGGCCATTAACAGAGAGCCTAGCGGTGATGAAAATAATAATTTGTGTTGTGGGATTATAAATTTGTCTTTAGAGCATGTTGTTTCTCCACAGTTTGGAGAAACTCGGTTTTGTAATCTGTGCCCTCGGATTCACAATCCGTGCGCTCGGTTTGTGTTATTTTCTACACAGCAGCAAATGGCTCAGATCATTACACACATGTATGCATTTAGCATTCATTGTGCTTTTCACTTGAAAACCAACATTAATGAGCAGTGTGGGATATTTTTTATCATATATATCAATATTAAATCATTAAATAATGCACTAGGTCAGACACACAGGCTGGCAGAGTCAGCAGAATTATAGGGAGAGATGACAGAATAGTGGGAAAGTACGGGGAGTCACACCAGGCCGAGAACACACAGATAAAACCTGTGAGAATAAATAGATAAAACCTGTGAACACATAGATAGAGACTGAACAAGTAATTAAGAGTGAGGTAACACATTTTTTTTTATTTTTCCAGCTGAAGGTCAGCTCAAAAACAATAGTATATAAACAGAGGCAAATGTGTGGGAATCATAGAGGTGACATCACCTAAGGGGAATTCATAGACACGATTGTTTACTGGGAAAGCAGAAATATTATAAAAAAAAAGAAAAGGCACAGAAATAATGGTGTATGAGGTAACCCTATTCTCAAGGTCATAAAGGAGGTCCCCAACTGATTGTACGAGTTCAGTTGTTTTCCGGTAAGGAACACGGCTGTATTATTGAATAAACAGTAACAGTAAACTCTATTCATTTCGAACTCTTTTGGACTCAGTTGATTTTTTAATAGTGATTTAGATGATTATAAGATACAAATAGATTAAGGCGAGCCGAGGATCCCGATGGACATCTGGCCCATCCGGAGGGGTTCCGAGCCACGTCAGCAGCAAGCAGCCAGCTTGCTAACATCGTGTTAACAGTTAGCCACCTTCCCAACCATTCACTTTTATTTGGGTTAAATCATTATGCATTTATTTTACCCTTTACTGAGCTTTGTGCAAACAGTCAAGCATTAGACTTGACCATAGAGTTGCCTCCCAATGCTCGTTAACCAAGCTTTGTGTCAATAGAAAAGACTGGCCGAATAGAATTTATATTTTTATTATATTACCAGGGACCCCATGTGATTTAGAAATTACCCCCTTCGCACGGGATAAGCAAAGTCTGTATAGAATGCTCCATGGGGAAATGCATACATGTGTTTGCTGCTGTGTAGAAAAAAAACGCAATCTGATCTCACCGATTACACATAGAATTTCTTTTTCTACCATAAGACCCTAGTGGAGCTCTGTAAGTATTACATTTGGTTACATTTCTCTGAGAACTAAAAATGGCAACTTGCTGGTCATGCTGGTTTTCATTTCAAATGTAGCCTGTGACCCAGCATTACTGGAAATAACCAACTCTTTTTTAAAAGAAACCACAGGAGCAGGACTCTATTCTCTGACATTTTCAATTCTCGACCTGGGTCTCCTCTATTACCAATAACTGAGAAACATATTACAAGACTGAAAAAATTATAAGAGCTTTCACACTCAAATGAGATTTTTCTGAATTATTTCTCAGTGTGGCCTAACAGGTTTTGGACAGGATAATCATCTTTTTCAGCTATAGGAGATATAATTATAATCATTAATTATGACAAACTGTTTTGCCTCCATCCAGATTAATTAAATCTTTAAGTAACAGAATTCTGTGGTATTTCCCTTTAACTGGAGCTACTTAAGCTTTGGTTTGCTATTTATCTTCACTGGGCTCTCTCAGCCTCTCCCCTGGGCATTCTGTGGCTGCTGTCAGGTTATACAGTAAATCGCGAGAGCGGTTTAAAATCCTCACAATGGTCCCTGCAGCAAACGGTCAGAGACTGCAGTCTTTGTAGAATCCATATCAGCTTCCCCCTAAACACTGTGATGGAACCATAACGTGGTCATAAGACAGCAGCAGCTTTCAAATACTATTAAAGGCAATTCTACTTTCTCATTTTGTCTTGACACTTCAAACTGTCTAAACAGTCACTTTCTGCACAGGAGCAAAGTCATCAAACGCAATCCCCACTGAATCTAGCCAAATGTTTATGTAACTTAATGCAGAAATACATCTTCAAGACTAGTGGTGTGTTGCATCAGCAAGCTAATAGAGTGTTTTATCAGCTCATTTTAGCTGATCATTGCTCTTACCAAAGAGTGTTTGGTAATTTATGTACTCTGTTTCTAAATCTTATATAGACCTAAACATTAACAATGAACTAACATATGGAATGCACATTCATTTGCTCAGTCGAAGCAGTCTCCAAACCTCCCCACATCATCAAACTTTCTATCAGGAAATGAACTAAGAAGCGGTCAGCTGAATCGAAAGAACAAGAGTAGAATACCAGTGAATTATAAACTTTGGCATTGCTTGTGGTTGTGTTTGATTGTTGGGTTAAATCCATCACAGTCCATGTCAAACGTTATGGCAAGACCCCTAGATATTAATATATATAATAATTCAAATAGATTGAGGAGACCCATAAAGTCTGCCATATCTGGCAAAGACCCACCTCTCCACCTCCACAAATAATACAGCTGCCTGTCCATTAAATCATCTTTCTCTCCACATCATTTTCTGCAGAAAGTGAAGGCTGCAAAGTACAAACTTTAGTGATAAATAGGCAAAATGTCGCTGAAGAAATATTCTGATTTGATCACATTTTGAGCATCGCCTCATGATGGACAGCTAATGCTGACAATACGTTTTAAAACTGGTGAAATTATTTTCCTTCCAGACAGCCACTGATATCTACTCTTCTAATTATCAGGTAATCTGCTTGAAAAGACTTATTCATAAGAGAAGGCAGCAGTTACACTTCTGTTGCATTGTAATCAAACTAAGACCAAGAATTGTTTTGATGGGTCTTCCATGCTGGTTTGTTAATGTAGAAAAAAACACAGTATGTATCTACAGTACAGTACAGTGTTTTGGTAAGAAGGTATCCCTCTACTGTACTGTTGTCCTTTCTTAACTTCAGTATTCTCTTATCTCAGAGTCTCTAGAGGTACTGAAAGGAACTAATTATTTTTTTTAATTGTTTAAGTGTATAATCTTTAATCACTTACAACTATATTTAATGCATGAGAGGCGCATAGAAACTTTCTGTACAAGAGGTGAATATTGTGGCTTTTAATTTAGTGATTTTAGTGATATTACATGCACCGCACCTTTCAGTGCAAATGTTTAATAATTAAAAATTAGAACTGGGTCAGCTCCAGAGGCGCTGTCCTTTAGGTCACCCTGCACGTGCCGTTGAAGTGAATATGAGTGACTCAATTAAACATTGCATTGTTATTTTTCATTTTATTTTTTTCATTCATACGACACATTTTCTTGTCCTTGTGCCATGTGTGTAATTCTGCAGTTAGACGTTACTGTACTTGTATGTGAGCTCAGGGCTATGGGGCGCCGAATGTAAAACTTCAGTTACAGTTTTTTTGCTGATTTATTTTGAACATTTAGCTCACTTTCCTCACATTTGAGACAGAAAACTTGTAAAAAGGTTAAATCTAAATGTTAAATCTAAATCTAAATGTTATATCTAAATCTAAATGTTAAATCTAAATCTAAATGTTACATCTAAATCTAAATGTTAAATATATATCTAAATGTTAAATCTAAATCTAAATGTTAAATCTATATCTAAATGTTAAATATATATCTAAATGTTAAATCTATATGTAAATGTTAAATCTAAATCTAAATGTTAAATCTAAATCTAAATGTTAAATCTTAGTCGAAATGTAATTTCCACTAGTCAAAACTAAGTTGCTACTAGTCAGCCCTACGGATTAAATGTTAAAAGGGCTTGCCATAGATGAACATGTTACATACAATGTGCTGGTTAGCGACACATTACAGACTCCTTCCATGTTTTGTTGTTTTTCGGCTCTAGAACCGCACAGTGGATCAGTAGCCATCGGCCCACAATGCAAAGACTTGGGATGTCGAAACGGCAATGACATATGATTCCAAAATAGCACCACCATGAGGTTGAAATGTGTGGTTTTAAGGAAACTATCTCAGCAAGTATTTGGTGGATTGAGATTAAATTTGGTACAGACATTAATGTCCAACTAAGGATACATTTTTTTGATTTTGCTGATCGTCAGATTTGTCACCAGATTTAAAATTTTATAGTTTGTCTGATACTTTATTTAACGACCAAATACAAAAAAGAAAATTATATTCCCATCAGCCTCAGCTGTACTTTGTGTTTAGTCCTCATTAGCAAATGCTAGCATGCTAACACGCTAAATCTAGACGGGGAACATGGTTAACATTTTATCTGCTAAACGTCTGCATGTTAAAGTCATTGTGAGCACGTTAGCATGGTAATGTTAGCATATAGCTCAAAGCACCACTGTGCCTAGTTTAGCCTCACAGAGGTGCTAGCGTGGCTGCCGACTCCTCTTGTCTTGTTTTTAGTTGATTTGAGTTGTGTTTTGTTATCACCACATCAGTTCATGACATCTTAGTTTTGGCTCAGATGATCATATTTCCCGCTGCGTCAATTAGTCGATCAATAGTAAATTGACAATTTACATTTTTAGGTTCTCAGATGTGATCATTTGCTGCTTTTATCTCTTGTATGTCATTGAAAGTCAATATAACTTGTTTTTTTTAGTTTTGGACTGAACAAGAACCACCTCGCGACTTTCTGACGACTATTTTGATGTTAAAATCAGAAAAATCATAGACAGATCAATAATGAAAATCATCATCTAGATCAAATGCTGCACATGAAATATGCCACTGTTGTTAAACGTTGCATCCTTGATATGATATACTGAAAACTTTATAACCTTTCACGACATTGTGAGATTCTAACTCACTCCGATGGCCAGAACAAAGAAACCAGCAGCATTCTTCTCTCTGAATACTAATTCTCTTTTATCCTTTCATGTAAAGAAAGACCGAACTTAACCCCGGCAGATATAAATAAAAGTTAACAGCTACCGTGATCGGATTCCCTTTGAACTCCTTTGCTCCTTTGGTGATGATACTTTATATAGTTACATCCAAAAATAAGACACATTTATCACATTCTTGTCTTGGGTGAACCATTTTGCGCTTAAGTGTTAAGAAGCTTCCATTTCACCTGCACAGGAATGGTAGAGCAAGCATCACTGTTTCTTTCAAACAAAAACACACATTTAATCACATTATAACCTTACAATTACTGTATACAGTTGTCATTTATCAGGGTTTATTTTTTGTTTGCTTAATCGCCGGTTGACACTTCTCCAGAGTTACAGTGTGGTGAGACCTCACCTCCTGTGAGCCATCTTGACACCCTCATTATCTTGCACTGTGTGATCCCACTCCACACATACACTCCTTTTCCCCTCTGCCTGTGCACTCTCTCTGCCTCTCGCCATCTTATTTTTAAAGGGATGAGATGAGTTCCTGCTCTGGCATCTGGACAGACATGCAGCCTTGGCCTCTCACTTTCTGAAAGATTTGGCTCACGTAAAATCAACTTAGAAATAATTTATTGAGCTCTCAGTGTAAACATCGTGTTTTTCCTTTTTGGATGTAAAAGAAGGTTTTATGGTAAACTAAAACAGCTGGAAAATGGTGTGATTAACTACTTTCGTAACCCTCCCTGAAAGGTTAGATCTCTGGTGCTTCAGGTTTTGCTCTGGCTCACGGGCCTTTGTTGCACATCAAAAGGTGGACCATGAGGAATAAAGAATAATTAGAATGTTCATAAGCAGAAACAGTAGATACACACTCTGGCATGGCTTTAAGCCAGCATGAAAAGGAGGATCTTGTGTTTCTCCATCGGTTTTGGTCTATTGAAGCCATCATTCTTTGTACAAGAGTACATTCAGTGGCCACGCGCTCTTATAAATGGAACAGAGCCAGAAGTAGAAGCACATTTTGTGTCCTGTCTTGTGAAGTGTCCTCTCCTCTGTAATTTAGTACCATTAAGCGGCTACTGTGCCCTAACCTGTGCTGTAGAATTAAGGCTCATCTTTTGGGTTGTCACCAGTTTTCCCCAAATAGTAGACACATGTTTTAAAGAAAATGGGTTTAAATTTATTCATGCCCCCAGAAATCTTTCCCCACAAGGAAAACATGACAGCATTAGTCAATTGTTCAGACATTTAAGATGACTAATGTATATGTTGTCGTGACATGAAAATCTAGTAATCTTGTGAATTATAACTTTATGTATATCAAGAGCAAAGGTGGAAGTTGAGTGACAATACAGTGCAGAAATGGTTGGCTCAACAAACAACAATTTTAACCTTAACTAAGTGGTTATAGTTGACCAAATCTAACCAAAACCGAACCAAAGAGGGGGCTGATGAGAAAATGTCTTATACATAATCTTTATAATGGTCATTTGTATCAATTTTTGAAGGCACTGACATGTGATGTCGTCTTGCTAATTGTGGCACCAGATCAGGGAAAAAATCCCAGATAACCTCATTTGAAATTTGAACAAAAACTGATGTTTTAACCTTATGGTGGCGCTAGATATAAAGTCAAAGACATCACCCAAGTCAGAAGGCCGACAGACCGACCGACCGACCGACATTACCTTCCCTGGAGCCGATAGCGTATAAAAAGCAAAATATTAAAAGTACAGCACAGAAGCCCACTGGTTTGATCATTATGTCTCTGTATCTGGTACTTGTTTACTGGGACATTTTCTCATTAATGCCTATTATTGCTATGAATGAGGATGTTTTATTGACGATCTTCGCTTGAAGGAATTAATCAGAAGTTTAAGAGGAGAAGCTGTTCAGATATCTGCACCATTCACATATGTAATGTTATCAACATGAACATGTGTAGACAGACCGATGCAGATTGCAGATACTGTCCTAATGCTTGCTCTGCTAAAGTCCTCTGATTGCTAATTTCAGTTCTATCAATACAACTCCACACCATGCTGTACTCCCAGGAGAAATTAACAGTGATTGATCTTTTGCATCCAGATTTTTTCTTTTTTCGGTCCTCAATTTTACACATACTGATGATCGAGGTGCATTATCCCTCCAGGTGAAACGAAACAACCATGTGCAGTTTCATTTTTGGGAAATTAATTAATTGATTAAAAAAGTCTGGCTTGCCTCTTGACATGACAGGGAGGATCTGATAACTTGCAATTGACCTTGTTTGCATTCTTCCAGGTAAGGGGTAAATTCAAGTGGGCTGTAGTGTCCCCGTGCAGCACATACAGTGCTGTAGAGGCATTTTAATGAAACAGCCTGCTGGTATTTGCAAAGGATTAGGTGCTTTTAAATTAGGCGTCCTGTTTCGGTGCTACAGGCCACTTCTTGATAGAAAGATCTGACTACAGTCTGGTAAAACATGCATTTATACTTGAAAATAACATCATGTACAAATCCATTTCTGACCTTTCAGTAGTGTTGTTTTATCAGTGTCTGATAATCCTACAGTGTGGAACAGGACCAGCAGGACTGGAGATGAGATAGTACCAATTTCTGATTGATAGAGTGATATGATTGATGTGAAGTAGGCTAATCCTGGCTTTAAATTACCAGCAGTCCCGTGTTCTCATACATAATGCATTATGTAAATTGCTATATAAATATCTTAATCATGTATGTCCTAAATAATGTGTCACTGCAGGCTTCAAAGCAGCTACCTCCTAATTGCATGCAAGACATCCCTGCCCCTGCACCTGTTTTGATATTTCATCATTTCAGCACTTGGACTTTTATGAGCTGAGCAGTTTTGATGGATACATGAGGTGAATTCAGAACCAACTGTTATTTGTGTCATTTGTTGTTTTTTACTACCCTGCTTGTTTGACACCGTATTTGATGCTCTTATTGTGATTGTTTTGAAAGGTGCTTCATAGATAACTCTGTACTTACTCACTTACTGTACAAAATTCAAAAGCCAAAAGTAATGCACAAATAAAATCTCTTGTTTGGGAAATTGTTGTTTTTTTCCCCCTTTTTGACAAAACGAGACAAGATGCAGCAGGAATATGTTAATAACCAGTGGTGGAAGATGAAAACCTTCAATAACTGATTTTTCTGGCCACTTGGGGACACATCATCACCTTGATCAGTTGATATGGTAAAGTTGTTAGCAAACACAGTCCTCACACAACCATGAGTTACAGAACACTATCACGTTTGCGGTCACCTGGCAAATGTAAGTCCAATATTCACTCTCTTTTAGCTCTGTTTTTGGTCTCCACCAACTCCTGAGGCAGATATCTGGCTCTTTAGCTGCTAAATGCTCCACTATGTTCACCTCCTTCACATTGTTATTATAAAATGTCTATTATAGCCCTCAAAGCACCAGTACAACGCAAAAATCGAACTAAAATTCCTTCATCCAAAATCCTTCTTAAGTAAAATGACAGAGATACTATCAGCAAAATGTAATTGGAGTGTCAAAGTAAAAGTATACATTCTGCAGAAAAATGCCTCCTGTGTTTAGATTGTTACTATGCATCAATGATACAGCAGAATTTTAATGCTGTAGCTGGTGGAGGTGGAGCTTGTTTTTAACTATACCTAGTTGGGTATTTCAGTCTAGTAGTTCCCAAGATAAGGTTCAACATAAACCTTGGGTTTTGTTAGATGCTTAAGAAAGAAAGAAAAAAGTACTGCTACACAAATCTTTGATTCTTTGTGACAGATTGGATTGTTATGTATCTTTGGGCCTTGAATAGTTATTAAATTATACCATTTGAGAAGTCTATAGGGAAAAGGTCTCTTTGGTGGAGCAGCAAACAACCCATAGACATCTGAAACAGGAGCCGCAAGAAAAAAAAACAAAAGGTCAGGAACCACTGACTCAATCTTTGACAAGAATTTGTACTTCATAATCTTTCTTTTTCTGAAAAGAAACTATAGCTCCAATGTTTTAAATGTACAATAATTTCATCTGAAATATGGTGGAGTAATATAATATAATATAATATATAACTATATATATATATATATATACTTATAGTATAATATATATAGTAACTTAAATGTAAATATTTGAGTAAAATATAAAGTACCTAAAAGTTTTACCTAAAACCAACACTTGATTAAATACACTTAGTAACTTTCCACCACTGTTGCAAACATTAACTGAGGTGCTGTATCAGGAGAGTTTGACCCATCAGATGGACCACACTGTGTGGACTTTTTTGGATGAATCTGCATATCAAATGCTTTATCTTCAGCAGGAATGACCTTGTTGACTTTCGGCATTGATCAGCACATCGACCCATCCACTCCAATAACTCCGAAACCCATTTATCATAGGCAAGGTTTTAACCTGCCAGGGCTACATTTACTGGCAGAAAATCAATTTATTCTTATCGGTTAACACACCGGCGGGTCATGGCAAGAATATGCGACCATGTACAGTACAAGCCAAAGCTCTGAATAGAAAAGATGGAAATGTTCAGTAATGGGGAAGCATATGTGTGTGGGGTGGGGGGCTTGAGTCAACACAAATTCTCCATCATACGTCATTCTTATTCTCGCTTGACGAGTTGAATAAAAGTCAGTTTGAATTGCCTGTGTCTCCCAGGAAACCTCCCTGTTGCCTTCCACTGCCTGGAAATCAGGACAAAATTTGAATTTTTTCTTTTTTTGCTTCTTCTAATACTCATGGGAGAGGAGTGGAGGTGCAGTAGTGGTGCAGAGTTGCCCGCAGTGCACACACACATATACACACACACACACACACACACACACTGCACAAAGTAGAACTTACAATGGCTACATCTGTATGTGAGAGCTTTGTTTTGATTTGCATACTGTAATGCAGTCTCAGCCTGTGTCTCAGCCCAGCACACACACCCACAGAGTCAGACAACAAACGTTGCCATAGGAGTTGACTTGTTGCAAATGGAGAATTTCCCACAAGACTTGTACATTTATATAGTATAATGAAGCATTGCCTTAATGGATGGTGTTTGCAAGTGGGATTACTGTGTGTGGTGTGTGGTGTGTTCAAGATAAACTGGAGAAGCAGGATGTAGATGTATCATGCTTTGGTTGGATTAAGTAGTCCCTTAATTACATGGTCTGTTTGTTGTGGGGAATAAATAGCAAGCGGAAGAATTGTGCTTGGCATCTTAGAACAAATTGCATGTAACAATGTGTCATTTGCAATCACAGCTTACAGCACTCAGAGACACAAAGTCAATACGTCCTAATGGACACAGGAAATCTGCAACCTGTCCTGTTGTCTGGGGCCCAAGAATGCTTATTCAGTCCGACTGTGACAGCGCCACTTCTTCACTGAGGCACGTCAACTGCGTTTTGACTGAACGTTACTGTTTAACGAAGCTACAGCATGATGTGTCAGCATACAACTTGGCATACAGTAGAATTAAGACAATCGTATAAAAGGCTTCACTGATGTATTTTTTTCAATGTCATTGTACTATTTCATTGTTTAATTGGTGGTCGGTGTGCCGCTCTGCACCATCTGGACGGCGAGATGATTTCCTGAAGAAGCCTCATGTTTCTGTCATGTAACTAACTACCTTTTAAGAGGCCGCCTCCCAGGGAAAAGGTAAACGCGGGGTGTCTTGTACTGATTAGAACAAATGATGAATGCTATTGTGTTCCAGGTCAGGACAGTCTCTGCCTTCTTTTCTTCTTTTTTTTCACCCATGCAGCATTAATAAAAAAAGATACATTTTGATGTCAACAAAAAACAGGAGGGCAAGCAGTACAATACAATTTGGAGCATTATTTTTGTCCCCTGTGTGGAGTAACCTGCTATTGCTCAGTCAGAATGGGAAGGAGAATACTCTGCAGGGAAACTCAATCTCATGGTGTCACAGGTTCATGTAAACAGTTTAACCCTAGCGACGCCTCAGTGAGAGTGTGACCATCGGCCCCTATGCTTCTCTGACATGTAAAGACAACGGCGGTGATCAGCCTTCGCCAACCTAAATTTCACCGTTTATCTTGTGTTCCGTGAATAATGAATAACAGAGGTGGAAATGTACTGACGCCAAGTGTGGTGGAGATGTGATCACCCACCCTGAACACATCACTCTGCTCTCCAGTAGTGTAATAATGGATGGTAGATGGCTGCCATTATGACCTTCCCTCTGCACGGCAGAGCGCTGTAAGCCACGTGAAATCAAATTACCGCTCAAGAGGAGGTTCACTCTCCTCATCTGATGTGTGCCCTGCCTCTCTATCGCTTCCCATCTCCTCTTCCCTTTGGCCTCTTTTGCTGGCTCTGCGTTCACCTGCAGGGGTGCGTTTTAAACATTTTCAATGAATGAATGAAAGCCAAATAAACAAAATTTAACATTGTAATATGTAATTATATCAAAAAGAAAAATAGTTGGAGATCAATGGAGCGATTGGACACAGACATGTGAATGGCCGCCCCACCCCTCCTACACAGGAGCCTGGAGACCCTGACTGTGGTTATTTTGCATCTTTTTGGACATTTTATGTCTCTCTTTGATCATTTTGCATCTCTTTGTGTTTCTTTGTGGCACACCCTACCCCTCCTTCCATGTTTTCCATTCGGCCTCCCATGCTTCCTCTTCTATGACTCTGTGAAAGAGAGGAAAATGTAAGAGAATGGAGAAAGCGCAGCGATCCTTTGAGATCTCATAAATTCAATATATTCATATTGCCTACACTCCCTAAAAGTGCTTGGGAGTGCATTCAGTGAGTCCATAAGTCACAACATTGTCAGAGAGGCGATGGTGATGCATGAGGACGCCGGCACTCCAGTTCATTCCAGAGCAGGTACTCTCCGTCAGATAAGCGCAACCTTAATTCCTTCCACTGGCCTAATGTGTTTTTAATGCAGCCTTGTGACTTATGTTGCTGTCAGTCGGCCGGCCTCATAGGGATGCCAGGATGCTAGTGGGTGGCAGACAGGGACCAGGACAAGGTGGCAAAGATTAATCGGAGCGGCCGACGCGCCACACATTTGATCAGATCCGTATTGACTGAGACCACTGACATGGCTGCATCTCTGGAAGTCAAAAATCCGGATGCTAGTCTCGTCTCGGCCTCAGGATAAATGAGCTCGGTTTCTTCAAACGTGCTTTTGATGAAACAATACAGATTGACCTCAGAAGCAATTAATGTCATCGATACCAGGCGGACGCAGGTACATTTCTCCTTGAGATGCGGTTCGGTGCAAAATTGTCTGCGTGTTTCCAAGCTTTGTAGACTTATTCTAGAACCAACACACAGCAATACACCATAAGGCACATGTCATACTGTGATCAGCAGGCACTTTAATTTAAAACCAGAGGGAGTTTATAATGTATGGTTCTGCCCTCCAAAACGCCCCAGGGGAGATGTACAGGACAGCAGTGTCACTTCCGCACTTCCACACAGCCTACATTTACATTTGTACCATTTAAAAAGATGTATTTGTCCCGCTCAGATAACTGGTAATCATCACAAGAAGTCCTAGAGTATCTGATTTTCCAAGCAGTTTCTCCCACTAGTGGGCCAACAGAGGAACAGCATTTAAGGAGGGACTTCATGCGCAACAATAGGGCCGCAGTTTTTACCTTTGCTTTCATTTGACCACGTCACTTTAGAACTTTTAAGCAAAAAGCTGTTCATTGCGCAAAAAACTCCAGAATCCGGAGATGCTTTTGCTGGGATATTTCAAACTATGGCATTGTAAAATGTTATCTGGAGCGTATTTAGATATGATTTTTGTCCAATTTTGTCCCCTGTCCAACTTATTACAGTCAGCCAAGAGGATTTAAAGTGCGTGAAAACGTTTTCCTTATTATTTTAAAAGACCCTATTCAGACCTGTTTTAAAATAACACAAAAACCTACAAGTTTACATCTCAATGAAAAATCCAGAATACAAGTTTCCACATCACACTACTCCAGTCCAAACTCGCATACATGCACGTCTTTAACTCAAATTTAATCTGAACACGCTTCACGCTTCGGCAAATTAGTTTTAAAACTCTGCAATTACGTCATTCTGCACAGTGAAAGTCAAACATCCAAGAGAAACAACAAAGCAAAACAGGGGTGGGGGGGGTTCTTCAATCATTTCTCTATCGTTGAAAATGTTCTATGTGACTAAATGAGCAACATTCACATTTAGAAATTAATCTTTAGGTATTATTTACAAAAGGTGTTTTACTCTAAAACCCAGCTAAACCCAACTGTCAACAGATTCTGATACAAAAGTTGCTAAGTCCTGATTGCTTCACGGAAGTACGTGACATCACCTTTCTCTAACTGAGCCTGTCGCGTCAAACCAGTGGGCGGAAAACATGTAAATGTTAAAATAACCGTAACTTTTTACACTTTGGCAGAAATGTGTGTGTTCATGCAGGATCTCATCACTCATAGTAAGAAGTGAACGTTTTCAGTGGCCTTGAGTGCATATAAATGAAGCTTAGCGTAAATTCAGTCACACCTCTCTCTCTCTGTCTCTTACTCAATCACCTATCCAACCAGATTTTGCCACAATCTCCATCAGCCAATCATATTGCTGCTGTTGAACGTTAAACCTGTTCTCCTCTCACTTGCCGTCAGCTGTCATTTCGGCGTGGACCCTTCTCCACCCCATTCGACCTCCACGTTCTGTGTCCGGGTCGAGCTCATCGGAAAGTCCACTCCTCATCGCATCCAGATCTTCAGCCGTCCATCCTTCACCACCACCACCAGTGTCTAGTCTCCATCAGGGAGCAACTCGCAGCTTCTCTACCCCAGCTCTGAAAATATTATGACGTCATGATGGGACGTAATCGCCAAGGGCTCTTCACATTACTCACCTGTATTGCACACGTGTCAATAAATATTTGTTTCTCCTGACTGAAATGGTTTTATGCCTACATATTAGGTCTTTCCCTCACTCTGTGGAAAAGGCAAAATCCGACGCTCTTGAGATCTTCAATTCTAACAACACCTGGGAAGCGAATAATTTCTGGAACATCTGTAGATACATAATGTATTAGAGTATATCATTTAATCTTGTTGGGAATATCATTTAAATTTTTATACCTCAACTATGAAGTAAATGGCTTTGTCTCTGCCATCTGCTTACATTGCTAGGAATGTAATGCATTAAAATGGCTGTATCTGATGCACTGGATTCACCGTGGATCTAACTTTGCCACAGTGAATTCAGTGTTACATCCTTTGCTTGAGAGTCACCACATGTGTTCTTCTGTAGTTCTGAATTTTGGGCCAAAAGGTTTCGCCGCAGGGCCTCCAACATGCGTGTCCCTTGCTCCACACGCTCATCAAAGTGTCCAAAAAGGAAACCTTCTTTTACAAACACCACCATGCTTCTGGTTTCTTTTTTTTGGCTTTTATTTTCTGTAGTCCTGTCCCACGGCCCTGATAATACGCCACAACCTTGGCTAATCAGCAGGAAAGGACCAGGACAGCAGTGTGCTCAAGGTTGAGTTTTAAAAATGCATGTTCTTCCTCTGAACACACACACACAGTGGACCAGGCGTTCTCCCTCCTGTGGGGGAGGGAACCACAGGCAGATAAAAGCTCCACACAGGGTAATGACATGCATGATTACTGCCTGCATGCACACGCGGTACATCAGTGCTGAAGGTGAGAGCATTTCCTGAGTGGAGGCCAAGGCCGTGCAGGTGTTAGGGTGTGCATGTCTGTGTAGAAATGAGGGTTTCTTCAGGGTGGGAGGTCTTCTGTCAGCTAATTGTGTTTTCCCGGCCTTGTGCCTGCCAATAAACTGGCCCTATGGTGTCACCCCGGCTGGCCAGGCTGCCACAGAAAGGTCACAGGTGCTCTGCGAGAACAGAACTACAGACCCGCTTTCTGTACAAGCTGGTAAAGTCTGATTTTAATCTTTTTTTTTTCTTTCAGCAGGCCTCCCCATGCTTCCTTTTTATTTCGACACACAGTTACAGCAGCATCGTGGGCACATATTCAATTTGAGCAACTGTGCCTCAGCGCTGTTGAACTTCACTGTGATGGTGAAGTCTATCATCTCGTACCCTTGGGTTCTGCTTGTTTGTCAGATTTCGGTAAGTAATATATTAAGGATTTCCTTTTGAAGATTTCTGACGAAGGTTCTTGACAGAAATGTTGTATTTTTAATAAACCCGGTGCAAGAACTGCAAGTCAAGAATTTCTTAACATTGTGAGAGGTTTGATTTTCTGAAGATTTGAACCATTTTCTCATTCATTTGAATATCTGACACATGTATCCCGTGATTGTTTCAGTTCATATTTGATTCACATATAGATCCAAATGATACATTAGAAATTTCTAAGGACAATTTAAAGTTACAAAAAAATTTAAAAAGAGGATTGTGGAGCTTTAGTGCAATGGAGGTAAACTCACTCACTGCTTTCTACACTAGTTCTTGAATTGTTGTAACTGCTGTACATCACGATATACCAGAAGGTGTACTTAAAACGTTTTCACCATTAAAAGGGGCCTAGTAGCATTTTTGACCACTAGTAGCGGTAACACACTCTTTGTTTACACGAAAACTTCACAGGGTGTCTCTAATACTTTTTAATACCTTTTTTCTTTAAAACAATCCCTCCATCCATAACCAAAAGTTAGATTTTTCCTCGAGTATCACATTAAACTAGCACTAGCAATATGTTTTCCAGTGTATTTCCAGTTTATTGATGTATACAACTGAGAACACTTTTCATCAGCCCCTCTTTGCATTACATCGCACCCAAACCTGACTCACAGGAGAAAAAAACTGAAATCTTCTTTCATTGGGAATTAGATAAAGAGATAAGACAGCTGAAGTGTCTGCTACCAGTGATCTTTTCACACGCAAATAAGATTTGAACATGTCTTGTGACAGTTTAGCATTGATAGCTGCCATACGCCGATATTCACATACATATCTATAGTAAATACAATACAAATATATAATGTATTTCTAGGATATATATTGTTACATAGGAGATGAATGCAGCTCATCAACCTCGGAGAAAGAGAGATCATTTAATTAGGTGTATACTGTATATCTATACAAGGCAAGAACTGTCAAAACAAAAGTGCTTCCATGCCTATAAATTTCTCTGACAGCTGTCGGCATCTCTCTTGAAATGATCTAGAAATATTGTTCCAGATGCGACACTGGAGGGAAACAAGCGTTAACTGGAACTCTTGTTTCACGCTGGCTGATGGATGCCTCGCTGTCTATTTGTCTCTGTGGCATGTGATCAAATCAGTGACAAACATTCAGGATGAGTGACAGCTGTTGGAGTGATTTGAAGTTTATCTAGTTTCATTTTAAAACGTTTGCTCATCGCGTGCAGCTAAGATGAAAGCTGTTCCAAAAAGCCAGCTGGAAATGAGATATTAATCTTTAATTACGCACTGAGGCCACTGTGCAGTACGTTTATTATCATGTTGTCTGCTTTGCTTTTTCATACGTTCTCCCCTTTTTGTCCTTCTTTACACTTTTCACGTGATTCCTTTTTTTTTTATATATACCTTTGTTTCCATGTGCGCAGGTATTCTCAAGCATTTACCTGTGTCACATTAATTTGTACTTGCTCGTGCGTGGCCTATTTCACTGTATCACCCCCCACCCCCCCACAGTGTTGTTTTGTTGTTACACCTAAGAATTCTCATTTCTCTGAGCTGATGTAGTTCTCCAGGGCTAAGCTGTGGACAAATAGCTGCATTATTTATCTCATTTGTGATAAAAATAACCCTTTGCACTGCTACATTTGCAGGTAAAGACGCTGATAATGGCGCCTCTGCATTGTTAAGTCTTTCCTTTCCTGTCCCTTTCTTCTCCCTGCATCATTGCTATGGCGAGAGCCATTTCTGTGAACAACAGGCACACAGTTTTATCTCCAGGCCATTTGGTTTTTCACTCATTTTTTTCCAAACCTCATTTCATCTGTGTTGAATGGCGCTATCTTTAGCTGCAGGCTACAGGCTGTGACTGCCTTCCAGAGTGGCTCCACAGTGGCTACACGTACTCTGAATAACAATCGCATGCTGCTTCGATTGGCCGGTTCATTAGCGGCCGACGTCACTGCTGTCGCTGCCTGTCCATCAACATGATGTAGCTGGACAAAACTATCATATTGGGGTCTATGGCGCCTGTTCCATCTGCTCGGTTATATGAATTAGAAAACAATTTTGTATAGATTTTTTTTTTTTATTGATTCCCCTCTCTTATGTGCCCCGAAGCGAGAAAGGAACCTGCTCTGATTGGCTACATGGGCACTGGCTGCGTTTAAGTCGGATTAAGGTGTCTGGGTGTCATCCTCTCAGCAAACACGCTGTGTTGTCAACATGCAAGTAACCCTAATGTTCTGTTTGGGCTGCTGGAGACCCCAGCCGTTCTTTAACGGCTCACAACAACCTTGGTACTTCATGACTTCTCTGAATTTTCATGAGGATTGCTTATAACCCTCCCATCACATACACCCGCATCCAGGACCAGACACTTTAAGATACTATCCTTTTCAATTTCTGCTGATGTATTTTATTTTATACTTTAGACCACTGTGGAGTGCACTAAATGTATCTTGCCCTGTGGTCTCCTTACACTTTACACTTTCAAAGTCTGACACTTATCCTGTACTAAATGTATATATCTTACAAAAGTCCCATACCTATCCGCGGCACATGTAGAGAAGTTGACAATAAAGTTGACCTTTATTGGAAAAAACTAATAAAATAAACATGATTTTGAACTGATGACGTGTTTCAGAACATCCTTACAGATTTTGACGTCTCGGCAAACCCAGCTGTAGAATATGGTTAAGTGGATTTAAATGGTCACGCTTCAGTAATAACTGACTGTACATTTATGTGAATGACTTTTTGGCAAACATAATATATAGGTTTTTGATACATATCCCACATCAGAATCAGATTTAATGCCAAAGAATTTGATTAGACAATAAATAAGTATAGCAGACAGAAACATAGATATATGTATATATGAAGTCAAAGTAAAAAAAAATAAAAAGGATGCAATACATAACATATAAAACATGAAATATGTCCTTTTGTGGTGTGATAACAAATTCTTTATGGTCATTTTGGCCATTAAATGTCCAAGACTAGTTTCTTGCAAAGGGATATCACTAAAATACCTCTATACTTATTGGGTTTTAATGTGGTCAAAAACAAGAGAAAAAATTATTTTAAAAAGGAAAACAAAAAAGTGATATTGCAATTATAATTACCATCCTTATTTCCCCCCCAAACGACAGAGCTAATGTCAGGACGACACAACGGTTCAACTGCTGCAAGGCCACAGTGAAATAAGCACATGAGAAACATCCCTCCCCCTTTGGTGTTTGTGAGCGAGGTGTTTTCTACATAATACAGTTAAGGTCGCACATTCTCCACACTGGCCAAAGTATTTCATGCGCACTAGTTTGAAATGAAATAGCTGCAGCTTCACTTTACCGCTTCCCAGTCCGTCTGTCTCTCACTCACTGCTCTTCTTCGCTCTCTCTCTCCTTCTTCCCTGCTCAATCTTACACATTACATTACACTCGCTACTTTATCTCCCCCCCACCCCCACCCATTTCTCTCTCCCTCAACGTATCAGCTTCCAAAGGCTAATGCACTGAAGCAGATAATTATACACACCCCTACCCCACTTTCATACTGGCTTCTCAAACAACATCCCTCTCCTCCATGTGTGCACAGTGAACCTGCATTGATGCAAGAGAAGAGAAGACAAAACTCACATATTCAGCGTACGGTGATAAATGAGGACACGTATGCGGCAAACAAGCTGTCATTGTGACATTGCTGGGGGGGCATTTCACCCCATTACCAAAAACAGACCCATGTTTTTTTCTTTGCGTTTTCCCCCCATCAAATCACATCTTAGGATGGCTGCACGAGCTAAACGCTTAAGACATCATTTTAACTCGTGTGTAGTTGTAAGCTTTCTGGGGAAGTTAGGGAGATGACATCATTCCCTCTGAAGGCAGCAGGCTTAATGGTCCTACTGTAATGTGTATCACCCTGTCTGCATGTGCTCAGGAGTGAGGTGAAGGTCAGGGAGGGAAAACAAGATAAAAGCCTTTTCCGTATTCACTGCCACAGTCTGAGAGTTTTTCCAAATCCTAATTACCCTGACATGGTGTCCATAAATAGGAAATGTAAATGCCATACTTCATCTTGTCTCCTGCCTGTCTTCACTGAATAAAACAAATTCCCTCCTGGTCCCCCCCCCTCCCCCGCATTATATTTTTGTCCCAAATTTAGTCCTCAGTCCTGTGGCAAATTAATCTTTTCTGGGATGTTTGAGTTAAATCTATATTTGCTAAAGAAAAGAGAATTCCAAGTTCCGCTGACCTTATTCCCCCCTCACGTACTTTTGTGTGTCCCCTTTTGTGCCCGAAATGAATGTGACATAGTGCTACAGGTGCTAATGCATGTACATGTCACATTCATTTTGTAAGCCTCATAGTCCAGAAGAGATGAGTCACAGGTGTGTGTGGAGCCGGAGGACATTTTTACCATGTGACAAATGAACAAGAGCTTATTATTCTGGGGGATCTAATCGTGTTTTTATGTGTGTGTGTGTGTGTGTGTGTGTGCGTGTGTGAAGGATTGCAAATTGATTTGTATACATGTTTCACCATACACTACTGACAAAGGTATATGGACATCCCTACCCCTGTATGTTTGTGTTTTGGGGCCATTTTCATGGTTTGGGCTAAGCTCCTTAGTTCCAGTTAAGAGAAATTGTAATGCTACAGCATACAATGATATTTTGGCAGGAAGTAGACATTACATACTTATTTAATGGGCTCACAAGCCAAAAAGGTAGGGAACCACTAGTGTAGAAGAACTTGCCTCGCATGCACACACCTCTGATCTAAACCCAATTCAACACCATTGGGATTAGTGTAACGATTCGTCCAAAAGAATCTTTTGGGTGAAGCGATCCGTTCACTTCTCACGTCAGTTCAGTTGAGCGTTCAGTCTGTTGCGAGCAAACGTGCACTGATATGCTCAGTCACTGAGAAAGTGGCAGGAGGAAAGGAGTGTGTTCAAGACAGCAAATACACAGCAGAGATGGGTTGCTAAGATTTAGCTGCAATGATTCAACAACATTGGACTCGGCCTGCAACCCTGATATATGATAGGTGCTGTACACAATTGGGTTCATTTTCTTTTAGTCTTTTGTTGTCTTTTGTTGTAGCAGCTTTCAGCTTGCAAACGGCGTCTTCTCAACTAAAATTCTCAGCTCCATGGCTTATCCTTCAGGAACGACCGTTCTCAGTTCACTAGCTAGCAAGCTGAACTAAACGTTCTGCCGTGTTTCATTTCAGTGACTGGGACTACACAGTCGGAGCTCCGGTCAAGCACCCAACGATTCGGCAAACACAATCCTTTGAACGAATCTTTTTAATGACCTGATTCTAATGATTCGAAACACTGCTTTGCCCGTCACTAATTGGGGTGAATTGGACCGGTTGCCAATATTCCATATATTTGTTGTTGTCAACAAAACCCACGAAAAGACCATTACCAATGATGCATGAGTCCATCTGTCAATACTTCCCCACTTCCCCAGTCTGTCTGAGGCTCTCAGCCACAAGCCCTAAAGACACACAGCTTTTAAAAAAAATGGTCACAGATAGCTACATTCTTTTTGTTTTTTTAAAGGCTAAATACTTTGCTAAAACGTTTTTAGGAAAGGTAACTCAGATGGGAGTAAATACTGTATTTGTTAGGGGCTATTTTCAGCTGTGGATTAATTTGCTGCTGCAGTGAGTACAGTATCTGTGGCTCATTTATGTTTTTTTAATAGTTTTTGGAGCTCCTTAGCACAGAGGATAAAGCTATATCAGGCTTTGACTACAAATTAGTTCATTATTGTTTTTTTGTCTTTTTATTGGATTTGACAGTAAAACAAAAAAATAGTAGAATATCACCAGACTTCTATTTTAAAGGTTCGCCATTACAGCGGCTGACCTCGCTAGTTCTCTTCTCGCAGCCAGGTTCCAAAATCTGTTGGAAAGCGTGAAACCAGAATAGTGGAAGCTGTTAAACTGGCATATTAATGCCCATGGTTTTAGAATAAGCTGTTCAACAATCCCACAGGGCTGTAACGCTGGAGTGTCCACATTCTTTTGGCCGTATAGAGTACGACTTTAAATTTACGTTTATTTGTAGGAGCGTATCTGTGAATGTGCACACTTTCGAATGTGTCTTGCTGTTGCCTGGATCGCCACAGTCAAAGAGTGACACAGGTCAGCACAGCATTCAGGGAAGCCAGCCTGACCATCTGTGCAAGGTGACTTCGAAGAGGTATTTGCGAGCTTTCATCGATATCATCACTAGATAGCATCTCAGACTTTACTGCTCTGCTTCTGCTGCTGCTGAATAGCACCTCGCATGCATGCCCACAACCCAAAAATACATTACTGGACTGATTTAGAGGTCTGTGGCTCTTAGTGCTGTGATCCCGGCAGTCCAGCTGCAGGAGGGCAGATTATAAAAGGACATACGCAGCATTAGGCATGAGAAGAACGACAATGAGGATTGAGTTTGGATCAATGATCTATACTAGCGCTTATCATAATAGTATTTTCATCATAGTATGCGGCCATACATTATTGAAGAGTCCTCTGTTTCCTAAAGAAAAACACCCGCCCTTGGTGTTTCAGAGTAATAGACCCACATATCTTAATAAACAAACATGCAATTCTACGGCTGCTTTACATAAGCAAAATGTGTTGTTTCAAAGGTCCTTTGTGCAGAAGAAGAGGTGCTTCTGCGGAAACGGTGAAATCTTTGGAGAAAACAGAAGAATGACTGTGTGGTTAGCGTGCAATCAGAGACAAAACAGATAAATAAGAGAGCGCCACCCATGACTGACAGCTTTGGCAAGAGCCAAACACAAACATCTTAAGATGCTTTCAAACCGCGAGAGGGCACGACTGCCTCTGCTGTTCTCAATCTAAACGTTGCTGCTGTCATGACTCTCTTTCTGTACATAACACGATGGTAGATGGTAGGTGGATGATGGGTTCTACGTGGGTTTGTTTTTGGTTAAGGATTGTTTGCTAGCCTGTTAGCCATTGCAGCTTTATAACAATCAACTTTTTTTTTTAAATTCTTTAAATTACAGTCAACTTTATTGTCATTGCACCCACCATGTACCAGTACAACAAAATGCAGTTTAGTATGAAACCAGATATGCAAAGTGTGTATAAATATAAATACATAAAAAAGTACATAATAATAAAACAATTGGTGGAATAGTGTTGTAAGGGATCAAACTGTGATATATTATGTATACAAAAAATACACAGTACCAGTGAATACAGCTATGATGGGCTCCATAACTATTACACAGACATCAGAGTGGTATTGATCTTCTCATCTAACTCTGGCAGAGAAGCTGAATGGCCGCAATTCTCAAAACTTTTCAGGCTTTTCCTTTGAATTAGTTTTAAACATCACAAAACAACAAAGGCTTCATTTGAAAATACTAAACTTTTAATCCGTGGTAAATCCAAGTCAGCCTACAATGTAAAATCTACTGTAGTGTGTTCATAATGATGTGCTACTGTGTTAAAACTAGACATTTGTCACCGTTTACATAATGAAACAAACACATTCCTTCATTCTTATATGCCTGGAGGTGTTTACCTGCCACCCAGTGCATGCTGGGATAGCCTACTTGTCTCCAAATCCATAAATATGTACGTAAGGAAGATAAATTACTGAATGGGTTCTTTGCTTCCTCACCTGCCTAGACAAACTGTTGCTCCATTTTAATGCCTTCGCATTGCTACCCTGCACCTTGTTATCTCCGGATCACCCTCATTTCTGTTTAAGTGCAGTATAATCCACCATTAGCATAAAAAGCAGATATATAATATGAACTCCCTAATTAGAGTAGTATCTTAAAAAGAAGCGAGAGAGAATTCATGGAATCAAGCCAAGGCAGTTTGGGAGAAGGGAAGCTTATTATGCAGAGGAGAATGCACATTTTCACACTACCAGGCAAAACATCTTATAATTAGCCCGGCAAATAAAGGCACACAGAGACGTGGTACCTATTGGTATTCTGCCTGTACTTTCTGCTGTGGTGGGTGGTGGCAGCATTACCCCACCGAGACAGAGTGGCACCGAACACCACATGTGCTTCAGTGGGTGGGAGTCTGCCAGCTTGTGTGAGAGAGAAGGAGACAGATAACTTGTGTACTAAGTGAAAACCTCAAGCAGTTTACTTCATCACACAAGTTCGACGGCTTTTAATTTGGAGAAAATGGAAATTGCATTGCGCCGCGTACACTTTATTTCACATCCTATCGTATGTCTCCAAGAGCTGATGCAGATTATTCTCGTTTTTTTTAGTTTTTTTAGGATATTTTAGGAATTTTAATGTTTCTTTAGAGTGCAGGAGTCTGTTTTCAGTCATGTTATTAATGGAGCTGCTTGGCATCGCCCCCTTGCTCTTGGTTATATAAGCATATAGCTTATTTATTATTTAGTTCTAGTCAAAGTGAATAGTAATTAGCCATGACCCTGTTTGATGCTGCAACTGGGGCCTCTTAAATGATGCTGTGGAATAACTCTGGGTCCAAAACGAACTCAGTTCAAACCTCTTCATTTATTCATGTCAGGCTCATCAGCAGTGCACTTGCATAAAACTTTACCTCTTTCTTTTCTTTTTGCCAGGGTTGCTCAGTTGTTTTTGTGATGTGTGTGCATGCTTGAACGTAAAAAAAGTGAGATTTGATGCTGCTGGTGGCAAGGACGCGATAAAGATTGTGAGATGCTATCAGGATTATACGCAGTACAAGATTACAAGTTGTAAATTTTTCCATTCACACAAGATTATTAACAATGCCTTGAGGTTAAGCAGATCCTGTTAAACAATCCAGTACTGAAAATGAGGCTGACATGGCAGAGGGCAATATACAGAATGGTACAAGCCTGTAAATAGCTTCAAATTATGTGTCTCGTTATTTTTCCACAACACATTAGCTGTTACTGTCATTAGCAACTACAAAGTCAACAGGATGTTGAAAGTGTTGATGCAAGAAAAAACGCAAAATAGAATTTCCTTTGATGTAAAATCTTGAAGTTTCTCAAGAGCCAGTGCTGATGGGGGAGGATGTCATATACAGTTTTTGTATTGCTTAGGGTACATATTTGTCATAGTTTAATTATTTGGCATAAAACACACAGGCAGGGTAGCGAAGGTTATGAAAAAGGCAATCAACTATGCCAAATGAATATGCTCCAGCAACTGTGCTGCAGGGGATGATACATATTTATTCAAAATCCTTCATGCTTATGAGCCACAAAGATTCACATGACTTCCACAGTGGAAAAAGAAACGCTATCAATGCATTTTAATGTTCCATTGTGGTTAGAAAATCTTAGAGAGTTCAGGTATTAGCTGCCAGCCAGTGTTTAAATATTGGAAAAACTGTTCCGACCACAGGGCATTTGCTTAGACACAGAGCACTCTCTAAACGGACTGGCATTAATTATTAACAAATTCTGCACATCAACATGCAATAATGTGTAGATTGTTGTAGAAGCTGCAAACCGGGTCAGAGGTGGGGGTGCGATTTAAAAATCAATAACTGCTGATTAATTCCCCATGCACGCACAGACATGTTCAAATGTGTGGCTATTCCAGTTACGCTCACCACTTCTCTGCCAACCCTACTGCCAGGAAAGGACTTTGTAATCCAGGTCAAAAAATGCAAGACACGGAACATTTGTACAATTCTTTTTTCTTCTGTTATATCTGCATTTGGCAACTGCAGTATGTGGTTAAAGAGGAAACACATTGAATCTACACATGCAGGTCTTGGGGGAGTGCCACTGCGTATGTGGAAAAAGTTGTATAAAAGCCTTTTGTAGCTGTCAGGCAGCATCAGATGGGTCTGAAGACTGCAAGTTTAAAAAAGAAAAAATTATCTGGGGGTGTGGACTTAGAAAGAAGTGAGCTTACCGGACCTCTCTAGCCCCCCTCCTCATCTGTGCTTGAGGCGAGTCGAGTTTACGTTAGCCGTTACTAGCAAAAAGATCAGTTGCATTGTGGGTAATGTGTCATTGTGGGTACTTTTGACAAGGAATATCTCCGGCTCTGCTACATAGTTTTTATCTTTTTTTTTTTTTCTTTAAATGTCAAGAGTGAGTCAGACAATTTTATAGAAGTGCAAAGTCTGTGGAGTGCTCTTTTAAGATTAGGGAAAGGTCAGGATTATGCCTGGAAACGCCCCTGCTGTTAACCTCTTGTGTCGACCATAAATCCGGTGACTTGATGCAAACTCTGGTCGCCCACATGGAAGTCAAAAGTGCCACACCCTCGTTTTCCACGTCGCTAAACAAAAAGGCACTGGACGTAAATCGTGTGCTTCAGGTTTGACCAGTATGAACGGAATTCCCAGGGAGCCTCCTTCTACTTTGTCCTCTTCTTTGACTCCCTGCTGCTTGTCACATTTGGTTTTGTAACATATATTTTTAAATGTGTATGAGCCTCAGCTACACGCCATGTGTTGCATGAAGGCATTTTAGTCTTGACATTCTGTTGATCCTCACAGCAAGAGAAAGAACGAGCACAAGAATATCCACGGGGAGGTCGAAGGTCGGCCCCAGCTGGAGGGGGTAAAGATTCAGCTTGCTAAATGACACTTCAGTAAGGAGAAGGCTTGCCCTCATAGGCAAAGACCAGTTCCTTCTGTCCTTCTGTCTGTCTCTGAGGCCTTCCTCATTTCCATGCCCTGCTGACTGATGGGGGGGCCGACTGATATTACTGCTTTGTTGCAAGCTTGACACTTCTGTCGTCTAAAGTGAAGGTCACACGAAAGGTCACCGAAACACATCTGTTTTAACTGTATTTTATGATTTGCTTGTTGGTAATTAATATAAATAATACAATACCAACATTTTATACTTAATATTTAATGGACTGATCATTTTTCACATTCTTCTTTCAGCATTAGTGAGCTAAAAATCTAAACATAGAGCAATCTCTCTTATGTACAGAAAAGAAAGCCATCACATGGGTAAAGAGCTCCACCCTCCCTCTCTGCCTTGTTGCATAAACTGCATCATGTCATGCTTTTCATACTAATGAGAGACAATTAGCCCTGAGAAACTGTGAGCTACTCCTCCATGTGTCAAACGCAACATTCTCTGTTTAATGTGGACTCATTTTTTATGCACCCAGGGCTTATTAATGGGTGGATGGCTCTCCTCATGATTGTTGACTCAGCACCACGGTATAAGAACTTAATTGCAAAGTATTACCTGCATCATGTGGCAGCCCAACTGTGCAAGTCTCCCCTATGTATTATCAACAATGTTACGTCGGATTTATTGAGTGTGTATCCGAAAGTGAAACTTTCAAAACTGAAACCAGTCGAGTGTTTGTGGCAATTTGTCCTGATAGGCATGCCTAAGTTGTCAGGCCTCTTTGAATCATTGTCAGATTTTCACTCGAAATGTGAAGCGGAGGCGTGGTAGGCAAGAACGCTTCATTTGGTACTCGATTCAAATGAGTCTGTGTTCATTTGAATCACATTAAACATGCTGTGGTACGGACCCCATGGAGACTTTTCGTCCAAGGTTTCTCATCAGCCAGAATCCCCTTCCTCTCGAGAAAATAAATCCAAAATCTATGTTTACTTTTCCAAGAACGTCCTGTACTTTTCTGTGCTTTATTTATGTTTTTCACCTAATGTGTGGTGTTTTTGGTGGCCAGTCATTGCAGTGGAAGTTTGAAGTAAACTGAATCACCAACGGCAAGGCAAACATCTGTAAACAACACCACCAACATCTGCCCAGACTACTCACAAACTGTCCCCGTTGTGGGGGCCTCGATGTAATACTGGTTGACTGTACAGTGATCGCCCACCACTGTGTTTGAAATTCCAGTATTTTGCTGATGAGTAGACACTGGATGTGATGTTTTTCCACATGCAGTAACTACTCCCACGCTCCCGTCTTGCATTCGGTGCATTTACCTCTGTTGATTTTCTATATGTTGCGATCATGAGACAAGAGCCAAGTCTGATCAGTGTGAGATGGGCATCTGTGGTGTATGTGTCACCACGACACAGTCACAGCTCTGCACGGCCAGCTCGCTGGTGACTAACCTGATTCCATCTGACAGCTTTCACATAATCTCCACATCATCCCCAAATAGAAAAAAAATTCAAAAAGGATGCTGTAAAAGCGGAAGGCTGTGAATGAATCAAAAGCATTCTTCAGTTTCGGCTGCTGTGTGGTGTGGAAGTCACACTATGAATTTAACTGGAACATAAAGCCGCCTTTGTTTTCTGAGGCTAACAGATATGATTAATGACATTATACCATTTTCTGTCGCCTTTGAATGGCATGATTAATGTTCCAATTTCAAAGAAATTAAACTCATTCTGACATGCAGTATATACAGAATGTATGCTATAAGATCATATTGGTGCCTGTTGGATGTTGGCGTATGGCTGAAATTTTGAGGTTTTCTCTCAGTATGAGTTTGTTAATTGTATGGCTTTTTTAAAGACAGGGTCACATTTTTATATGATTGGTTTTCTGTGCTATGAAAATCTAAATCTAAATCAAAATTGCAGTTCATCACAAGTGAGGTATTATGTTTGATGCTCAGGTCAACGGATCTGCTGGCCCTGATAACACTGTGCACACACCACAGTAATTGTTGAGATGTCAGAATGCGACAGTGCAGCTATAAATACATGGAGGTCCAGAGGGGAAACAAACATGAGCAGTCAGACGGTCATACAGGTTGCAAACAAGCTGACGTTTTTGCCGGTTTACGTGCTACTTCATTTGGAGGTAAAACCAAACGTGAGAGCACCTGCAGTCTCTCCCGATCAATCAATAATTGCAGTAAGTGAAACTGAACCAGGACGATGGTTTGGAAACTTTGATGCATTTTTACATCAGAAACTTCTCTCACAGAATGTTGTCTATTAACTCATCATATAATACTATGCAGTCCTCAATTCTGAGTTGTTCAAGAATGAACAATATATGTGTTATAATATATATATATATATATATATATATATATATAATAATATGTGTTTACAAATATTCTGCTGACAATCTGTCCGTCATGGGCTTTATTCAATTCAGTTCAATTTTATTTATATAGCGCTATATCATAACATAATATCATTGCTTTATATACTGCTAATTTGCAACAGCAGGTAAATTTTTTACAGAAACGTAATGACAATACATTTTTTAATGAAAAGGAACCACAAAACTTGCATAGGGTTTGTAGTGACTGGATTTGTACAAATGTTCACTGATGACATATTTCACTTATCCGCACACAATACCCATTTGTGGCAAGTGAAGTGTGATTAAAGGTTTTATGGTTATGTCCAGCACTTGGTTAAGGATAGGGAAAAATCATGGTCACTGACCCAAGACTGGACGTGTTCGTGTTTGGTAACCACTAACTTTTTTAATATAAACTTAACTACACCTTAGACTCAGAATGCTAAGCCTGGTCTTTAGGTAGCAGTCCCACAAATTAGCAGTATATACATTTATTGTCATTTGACATGATACTCCACAATCAAATCTACCACACCCTGCTTTAATCAATCTTTTAAAATGGAATACTTCACTTCACATACTTCACAGTATCAAGCATTCACCCCCATAGGCATGCAATGTGGCTCTGATGAAAAAAGAGGCAAAGATCCAAAAAAACGCCCATAAACGTCTCAAAAACACTCCTGCCGTGGCTCTGGGTTACTTATAACTGCTATAAATCCAAGCTGACAAAAGCTGCAGTCCTCCATGAAGGAGCAAGCTACTTAAAAAATGGACAGTAACTTTTACTTGAAGGAAACAATAGGACTGTTACATTAACGGTCCAAATGCTTTCTAAAGTCCGACTCCGCTTGAGTGATCGGTGCTACAGACAGAGACCTCAAATGAAGAGCAAACAGAAGAAAATTGAATTGAATGACCACACTCTAGTGCCTGGATGATGCAAACCTCGGCCACATCATGTCTGTCCTCTCGGCCTCTCATTACTGTGAGAGCCATTAGTGAAACGAAGTGAGCCAATATGTAGCGGGAGGAAAGTTGAGAGCTCCTCAGAGTTCCTTTACAGGGAGGAAATAATACAAAAATTAAATAAAAATAAAAAACCCACCCGTGACAGACGTCATCTGAAGAGGGAGATTACAGATCATCCCTTGTGATGAGAATGACTGTCGCAAAATAATGAGAGCAAATCTAATAGAAGCCAGATAACACCCCTTAGATTGTGTTTTTCATCATTTCTCATTAGCACCTAGACCTTGCACAGTTTCAGTACGCACACTCATAACTTCACGAAGTTGGCACGCAAATTGTAATTGGGCAGTTTTATTAAAGCTTTGCAACCACTCAGTCTCTCGCTCTCTTGACAATGTGACAGCATTGTGTTGCCATTTAAAAAGTCAGGGCATTGTGATCTGTTTCCTGGGAGTGCGGTTGTTTCCCCCCCCATTTTTTCCCCCCAGGTAATTACATTTCTTTCTGCAAGCCCTTTATCAACTGTTCTAGTATTTTCGGCTTATCTGTCACTCTAATGACGGTGTTTCTTTCCCTCCCGCGGGCTGTATGAAAGAATTTAAATCTATCAAATTATGCAATCCTACTGCACATGGAAAACTAATGAAAACAATGCAGTGGGAAATAAATTTGAAGGGGTTTGAAAGCAAAGCCTGCACCAGGAAGGTCAGAAGCAAAACAGCAGTAGCTTCATTCAGTGGGAAGAACCATGACTGAGCCCGTTTTAGAAAGTCCTTGAAACCGTTGTCTCTTTTCAGGCTGTAAGTTTTCCCCCAGCGGTGCGATAAAAGGTTCAATTTGAATACTAATATCATATGTGCTTCAGTGGATCAGTGGTCATGTGAAGACTGCAGGGATGCACATGGACCTTATAGCCCACTGTTCCCCAATTTACATTCCCCCTTAGTAATATGCACAGATCAGATATAAGCACTCTACAGGCATCAGATAGGTATCAGGCCTTTTTTCTCAGTAATTCTCGACTTGTTATAAAGTCTCTCTGATCTCCTCAAACACCACCGCTTGCAAGGGCACTGTAAAGAATATGTTGTATTCAGTAAAGAAGATAAAAGGACATTACAACTCTCTCAATGAGGATTTAGACACCTAGTTCATCAGATATCTGAAGTCATCACCATCATCATTATCTCTACTGCTGCTATATCCAGATGCATGCATAAATATATACACTGCTCAAAAAATTTAAAGGAACACTTTTTAAGCACATTACCCAGTCCATGCCGGTATAGATATCCAGCATGATTTCTTTTCCATTGAGATCTGATGTGTTTTCAATGTGTTCCTTTATTTAATTTTAGCAGTATACATACACCCATCCAATACTTGCAGTAATATCAGCATTTTTTTCTATGTGGCCATTTTCAATCCCAAAATGAAAGATATTTCAAAACATTCAAGTTCTAGGACAAAACTGTCTTGCTACCAATATAAAGTCTAATTCACAATCTGCCTCCATATTATTGTAAACATCTCTAATTATTGCATTTTAGTGTTTCACTGGAGCATTGGTGACCTACTTAGTACTTCCTTTTCATGAGAAAGTACATGTTCTTAATTACTGGTCAGGGGAATAATTATTTTTTCATAAATAGTTTTGACTGCAATATGTCTGCTCTCACTATATCAGTGGGGAAACAAAATGTGTCAGTACTGACAAATTCTCCAAACACATTTGAGAAACATTTAACTATGCTCAGTGAGCAAGGTGAATTTATAATGAAGTAGCAAGACATTTTCTCCTGTGAACATTTTTGGTCTATTTGTTGCTGTCAACAGAACAGCTATCAACTTAAAACTGTATGATTGTTCAAAGGAAAAGCTGAAGGCATTCCTTCTAGTTAACCGTACAGCATGGTGTGCCTCAGGGGTCACACCTAGAGCCCCTTTCAGCTCTTTTATGTCAGTCTGAGGGCAATTTAACGCCTCGGTCTCAGTTCATATGTGCACTGAATACTGTCTGTCGTACTGTCATTGAGATTTGTCACAAATATCAAGGCTCATATCCATCACTGCGCTTTGTATACTCTAATCGGTTGGCCCTCCTTAACATCCCATAGGTTGAGGCACTGGCATAAACTTATTTATAAAGCCATTCTTAAGTATATAAATTGTGTATTTACATAAAAAAGGTGACCTTATTTATGTAAATACATTCACCTAATATGTGTGAATATCTATGCCCTTCTTACTGGGACTTACTTTTGTTAACAGTCCCCAAGGCCAGCACTGAGAAGGTAAAAGAGCTTTTATAGATGCTGTTTCCTGCACTTTGGACACAAAATATATATAGCTCTTCTAGATCTGGAAGGGTTGATATTATTATTATAATATTTCTTTTGTGGTGGCTTTAGACTGCTCTTATTTTAATTCTAAAGGTGTGACCTTAGGATGTCTTTTCCTTACAGTATCAATATTAAGACATATGTTTGGTGGATTGTCTACTAGCATTTTAATGGCAATATTGTAGCTACACGTTTTTAAGATTTGCTAATTATTGAAGGCAGAATTTACTTAAGTAAAAGTAGCAATACCTTAAAGTCAAATAATCCACAACAAATAAAGCTGCATTCAAAATCTTACTCAAATGACAGCAGAATGACCCATGTAAGTGTGATATTATAACATTACTAATGCATCACCATGTAATTTTAACTAATTTATCTACTGTTGGATAATTTAATCTATAAAAACATATCATTGTATAAACCATCATGTATTTTGTATGTAAAACCTTGATCTTCCAAGTAACACTGTAACTAAAGCTGTCAAATAAATGTAGTAAGTACAAACTGAGTTATTTGCCTTTGCGATGTAACAGAGTGGAGGTGACATGAAATGGAAATACAAATAAACTCAGAAACCTCATAAAAAGTACAGTACGTGAGTAAATGTACTGTCCACCACTATGAACAGTATGTACACTTTGCGCTTTGTGGTGCTAAGCCTGTTAATAAACATTATCTTTAACTAGGGCTCATCAGCACAGCTAAAGACTGAATCATTAACACTTTTAAAACACAATTGTTTTCATTTATTTACAACAAAATTCGGCCTTAAAGTAGACCAGGGACTAACAAGGGAATCAGGGGCAGGTCAACACCAGAGAACAGGTGTGGCTAATCAATGACACACCAGGGCAGGAACTGAACAGACAGGAAGGATTTCTAAATAAAACAGGAAACACAGACAACACCCACGGGATGTAACATAATCCTACAGATTAAAGCCTACAGGGGATGTGAAAGTGCCCTGTGAAGGTAACATTCAGTGTTATTCAACAAGACACACACATTAGGTGTTTCTTTGAGGTCTAACAAACACGTTTATTGCATTTTCTTACTCATAAAGCATTTACAAAGCTGATTTTTGTATTTTTTGTTTTACATTTCAAATCCTACATTGTTTACATCCCATGTTTACTGGCTTGCAGTCTTCTTCTTCCCTACCTTTGCTGCAGCCTTGCTGCATGTCTTGATGCATTACTGCCCCCTTTTTAGATCAGTGGACTAGTGTGAAATCATTGGCAGGACTGTGTATCGTGTTATCGTTAAAACTCATGAAGGCAAGGCAAGGCAGCTTTATTTATATAGCACATTTCAAACACAGAGGCAGTTATACTTTACATAGAGCATTAAAATGACATTAAGCCAATAAGAATAAAAATCAAATTACATAGAAAATACAGTTACAGTGCAGTAAAAGCTCAACTTAATGGTTTACGTTAACTCACGTGAGCATTAAGGACCTACTTGCACTGAACAATAATTTATGTAGTTATTCCAATTCAATTTAGCATTAACGTGTATTTTTAATGAATTATTCAATTTCATTACAGCAGAGAGAAAAGTTATTTTCTTAAATTTTGTCCTTACATGGAACTCTACTGCTCACAGGCAGTTACCTTTATCTTAATTAAATCAATAATATCCCCTTCATTATGTCTGGTTTAATTGCATGTTAATATATCCACTGGGATTTTTTTTTTTTGTCCTGTTTGTGTTTCTTTTTCTCATTTAGTCGACCTTGAGTCTGCGTGTCCCTGCGTGTCCTTCATTAGTAATTAACAGCTGTGCCTCTTCTCCAGAGATGTATAGATGTCTGTTGCCTTTGTCAGCATCCTTGCTCTCTCTTGTCTCTGATGTGGTGCGAGTGCTGATGGCCTACAGTTCTCTGCAAAGCAGGGGGAAATTATCAGGACCTCTTGAACTTCAGAACCCCCCCCCCCACGCCCATGTGAGATGAAGGAGATGAATTTATTTCTCGAAATTGCAGTTTCCAGAAAATGGTTAAGCTCTCTCTGGAAAGCCAGCAGATGCCACTCAAAATTAGGTTTACCAGAGAGACTCCTGGCTTTAACTCCACTGGGGTTCGCTGTCAAATATTCATAATCTTTCTCATAATAATAGAAGAATATTCTAAAAGGCAGCTTGCATTGCCGTGAATATGAGCCTTTAGCACTGACTCGTGTTTGAATACAGTCTGTTATTAAATTACACTCATCTGTTATTTGATTAAAATGAACATCAGTCTCCATTAATGATGTATTCTGTGGTTACTGAGCAAGCAGAAGCTGTTGTTTGTCTGGCATACACTAGCAGGGTGTGTCTGTATCTGTTCTGGTATTCATAAAGTTATGAGGACCAAATGTCTGCTCAGATCCAGAAAGATAACATAACTAATCTCACTAGGCTAGTTAAGAATTTTGACCATTGTTAGATTTAGTTCTGGGTAAACATTCTCTTCGTTTTCCCTCAAATTAAATGATTTAAATGATCCAAAAAGCATAACAAAAAAACAGCTCAATGATTTAATGACAAGGCTGGAAATATTCAATATTTATTTTATTGTCTATAAAGCCATGAACATACCAAAGCCAATGAACTGATCCTGTTACTGTAAGAGGTATTGCCTTTCTTCTGTCCTCACTAAAAATGTAGGTGCTCAGCCGTGCTGCGAGCAAAACACACTTCCAGTAAAGATTGACCGTGGTTGTCCTTGGATGTTTTTTACTGGAAGCAATAGTGATTACAAATCAGAAAGAGAGATACCATAAAGTACTGTGCTGTACAAAGGATTTAATACAGTATCAAGGAAACTGGACTCCCAAACTTACAGATTTAAGCTCCATTTAGACGCTGTTAACATTACAGGAAGAGGTGAAATATTCACTGTGTTCCTCTATAATTAAATCACTGAAGAGCACAAGTAACATTAAAATGACCCAACTACCCCTAGAGAAATACTGTAAATTCAGTCCAGATGGGGCTTAACTGAGAAATCAGTTTGGACCCGATAAGATGGCGGAGCATGCACAAACACGAGGCTCTGCGTCTCCCTAGTCTTTGTGAATTGTAATAATCAGTTTACTAGATTTTTCACTCGGTATCCTACAGATGTGCGAAGACGTCGTATAGCCGACAAGAACTTTTGGACTTCAGTTCTCTTTGTACATAAAGTGCATTAAACAATCTTCAACTCCCGCTGGTCATAGCCAGGACACGGAAGTCTAGCAAACCAGGACAGGAGGAGCACGGTGGTGGCGATGAGACCACAAACAAAAGGCGAGGGAAGGTGGGAGGCGTTCGGGCTAGGCTAAAGCGAAACCCTCACCAGCCACCTCTGCCTAGCAACGTTCGTTCCTTGGCAAACAAACTGCACAAATTATGACTTCGTATTACCTCACACAAACAAATTACGACTTCGGATTACCTCACACAAACAAATTACGACTTCGGACTACCTCACACAAAAAAACGTACGGGCTGTAACATCATGATTTTCAGTGTAATAATAACAGTGCGCCCCTCTAGCTCAATAGCGTCGTCTGGTATACTGTCTTCAGGGCCAACAGAGCAACTGAGGACTCTGGCAGGACCAAAGGCGGCGGTCTGCATTTATTCAAACAATGTATGGTTTACAGAAGCTATCATAACTGGAAGCCATTGCTCTGTTGATCTCTAATACCTGATGATTACGTGTAGGCCCATTTATCTGCCTAGAGAATTCACATCTACCGTCATCGCTGCCGTTTATGTACCCCCGGATGCTAATGCTAAGCTAGCAATTCAATAACTGCAAGCTGCTATTCGGAAAAAAACAAACTGCACATCCAGATGGGGCCTTTCTTGCTGAGGGTGATTTCTATCACTCCAACCTCAAAACTGTACTCCCCAAGTTCCACCAAAACGTCTCCGGCCCAACCATAGGAGGCAACACCCTGGACCTTGTGTGCACAAATATTGCTGAGGACTACAACGACCACCGGGGACAGTCTGGTCACCTCTCTCATCAGACGTGTGAACCCCTCAGTGAGGATGGTGAAAGTCTGGCATGAAGGGGCTGACTCTGCACTACAGCAGCAGTTTCACCACACAGACTGGAGCTTGTTTGCTACTCAGGCCACTCTGGACTCCCACATGGGCATTGAAATTTATTAAAATACGCCTCTTCTGTTCTGGACTACACCAATCAGCAATAACATTATGACATAATGGGCACCCTGACCGGTCTGGGTCCATATGCAACAATCTGAGATGCTCTGTGTGTCCTGACACCTTTTTAATCAGAAGCAGCATGATAGTTGTCAGCAATTTTTGTTATAGCAGCTCTTCTGATCGAACCACACTGGCCAGCCTTCACGCGCATCTATGAGCCTTGGCTGCCCATGACCCTGTCGCCAGTTCACCAGCTCTCCTTCCTTGGAGCACTTTTGGTAGGTACCGACCACTGCAGACCGGGAACACCCCACAAGAGCTGCAGTGTTGGAGATGCTCTGACCCAGTCGTCTAGCCATCACAGTTTGGTTCCTTGTCACATCTTTATGCTTGACCATTTTTCCTGCTTCAACACATCAACTCGGAGGACATAGTGTTCACTCGCTGCCTAATATATCCCCCCCACTGACAGGTACCATGGAAACCAGATAATCAATGTTCTTCACTTCACCTGTCAGTGCTCAGAAAGTTATGGCTTATCGGTGTATATCAACACATGCATCAACAACAATGTGGCAAGGCATCCAGACCATCACAGATTACAGCAGGGTGAACGCAACTCCGCGAGCCACTGATGCCTCCCTTCCTGACGAGCTCAACAACATCTATGCTCGTTTTGATCAGGTCAATAAGACACCAGTCATCAAAGCTAATTGTAGCAGAAGCAGTTCAGCATAGTTGATGTACTTTTTTGATTGTAGCCACATGGTTGAAATGCATTTATTGCAAGAGTCTTGGGATAAAAGCATCAGCTAAATAAATGTAATTTAATGCAATATAACACTTCTGGCCTCAGATGACTATGGATAGCTTGTAAACTGATCACATCAAAATAAATCAAAACAATCACAATTTTTAATAGTAATAAAAAAAAAGCTACAGATTAGGGAGCAAGAGGGGCATGTTAGGAGGAGAAAGATGGCTGTTAATATTTGGTTGGTCACAGATCTGACAAAATGATGCATAAACAACTATTAAAAAACACATCAACAAGCCACTCTCACTGCTTCATTACCGTGAACATAGGCACTGCACTTTATTTTGACCCAATCCCAAATACACTGGCCAGCTTCGGTAAATACTCAGTAGAGGGCCAAATGTGTATTAATCCGCAGCTGAAATTAGTCCCCAACAAATGCACTATTTACTCCTGTCTCCATAAAGTTTGCTATAATCTACAGTTCCTAGCTGTTTT
Organism: Gadopsis marmoratus; assembly: GCA_036023855.1. Classification (NCBI taxonomy): domain Eukaryota; kingdom Metazoa; phylum Chordata; class Actinopteri; order Centrarchiformes; family Percichthyidae; genus Gadopsis; species Gadopsis marmoratus. The sequence goes on from JAVQJF010010685.1 coordinate 43,808, forward strand.
GGGAAAATACTGAGGCCTTTTCAGAATTTAAGCTATATATTTGGGACCTGTTTTTATGTCAGTAGGAACCAGTGGGCTTGAAGCTGAAGCCACAGACAGGATAGGGAAGTCAGAAGGAATTTATTGATAGACGGACTAACACATGGTTTGTATTGGTCTCTTTAGACTTTTTCCAGCCTTGTCCTTTAAGTTTTTTTAAGTTGATTTAAATTGAATTAAACCTTATATTGCACATAACAATAACACTGTATTGATTCATGTCTAAAGTCACAGATTTGTGTTACAATACAAAAATATTTAATGAAATGTTACATTAACTTTACACCATATAACTTACTGCAGCTCACGAAAAGAGAAGGAAATAGAATGTAGCGCTTTCTTGGTACCCCTAACCTCGGAATGCCCATTTTAGCTCTGGGGAATAACCCCTGGGCTACAGAACAAACCAATGATACAATGACCCTGAAAATGTTTTGATTAAAGTGTGACGGTGGGGACAAAGCTGCTCACCATCAGGATACAGCACCCACAATGCACCAGCAGAGGTTCAGCACCTTGGAGAGCGACCGCCACACATGGCTTCCCAGCCAAAAGCAACAGGGATGTAAACCGGTGAACCACAAACTGAGCAGAGGAGGTTGTCCAAGGTGAGATACTGCACCGCTTGCATGAATTCTGCTCTCACCATTGTTGCATGTCCCGACACTCAGACCCTGACAACGTCCAGGACTCTTAGGTCAACTGTGCTGCCTGTCCATCGTCCTCTGTACACTGGACTCCACGCTCTGCCAGTCGAGCTCAAGGCCTTTTTTTTTTGGTGTTGCACAAGTTCTCTTTGTTCTCCACGCTCTCTTTTTCTTCAAAGCATATGAGTAGTAGGGTTTCTGTTTATGTTGAGTCAAAACTGTTCCAAGAAGAAAATTCTAACAATTAATTAGCACTCTTTCATCTGTAAACGCCGCACTGGCCTGTTTGCAACAAGTCAAGCAGATGTTTGTTTATTGTGCTCTTTTATACTTTAATATCTGGTTCATTTCACACCCATAATAAGATACTAAAAACTCACTAATGGCTTTGATGAATAGTCTGACTAAAACTTGAGAGGATAAAAGCTCTTTGCTGAAATTTGATACACTTATAAAGTGACTTACAGGAATGTACAAGTAACCTTTAACAAGTGATCACATGATTAATCAAGAGTCTGCTCAGAGCAGAATTTACCCTAAATCTGCCCTCACATCAATCAATCCTCACATTTTACCCAGTAAAATCTCATTCTGCAAAAACATGTGATACACATTTTTCTAATCAATAAAGTACATTCTACTTGCTTGAAAAGCTTAATATTGTCAGTGACAATTAAGATGTGAAATTAAAAACAGTCTAGTGCATTTGTAAGAATATAAATTAATATATACAGTATATGTATATATAATAGGAAATTGTCTAAAATGGAAAGACATGTTGCAAAAGGTAGACAGGGTACAGGGAAAATATATAATAAGGAGAATTTAGCACCACACTGACAAGTACAAACAATCAAAATGCACTGAAAAATGCAAAATAAAAAATCCTTTCAAACGTTGAAATCAAACACAAACAGTACGCTAGAACTATCCAATTCCGAATTATACATATTGCTTTACGTATTATACATCATGACCAATATCGTTTGTACTGTGGTAGTAATCACCATTACTACCATCACCATCACCATCACCACTATCTAAACCTTCCTCTGCAGCTGAACCCTCAGTACATCAAGTTTTGCCCCCCTCTTCATTGTCCCACTACACAATTCGTCCTCCCTCTTCTCTGTAGGAAAATGATTCCTTTGATCTCCAACTCTCCGGTCCCTCCCTCTCTTCCCTCCTCTTCCACTTCTTCCACTCCACAAAACAGCCCTTTCAAATAGATGCCTCATGTCCAAAGTCAAATACTTCCTTAATGTGAGACCTTGATCTAACCTGCGCTTGCCTACCTGGGCACATTTGTGGTCTCCATATAAAATTGGATTAAAAAGTGAAAGGCCAACTGCATATTCAAGTGACTGAATTGAAAGACATACTTTCTTCCTTGCAGTTCATCTGCACCGGCCCCTTCAACAGCTGCAACACAAGGAAAATTTTAAGAACTGCTAAACTCAAGAGTGCCCCCACCTGTGTCCAGGTTGGTTGAATAGATGGTTTGCTGAATGCTGAGTTTTATTGTAAACGTGTTAACAATTGCAGATTTACACATCCAGCAGACACAGAGGAACTTTGTCTTTCATCTGGAGTTGTGTTTCTGGCACCCTGACTAATGTAAGTTCAATTTTTGTTCTCCTTCAGCTCTGTTTTGGAAATATCTGGCTCTTCACCTGCTAAATGCGCCACTATGTTGCAAGCTAGTTGCTAAATGTATCTGTCAGCTGTTTGGTGCTGGGTAGCAGTATATACAGCGAGTTTGTCAAAGCTTTTTTTTTTTGCTGAAAACAAGGTTGTTGACAGCGTAGAGATTGAACCAAAACAGTAAAGTCGCGGTCCATGAATCCAAATTAATGAGCTTTAAGACACTAAAATACTCCGTAGAGCTGCGGGGAACTGCAGGGTTGGGTGACAATTCTCTGTGGGTTTGCCACTACCAGCAACACTTCACATTACATGTAGCCATTTAACCCCTAGTGAATATAAAATCATTCATCAGTGCAGCGTTAATTCAACATGACACAGAGTCTGCAGCCACTGTCGCAGCTCTGCGAGGCTGTTCTTTAAACTAAAGCTTTGTGTCAGCATGCTCACATTCTCACAATGACAATGTTTTAACCTGCTCGTGTTTAGCAGGTGTAATGTTTACCATGGTCACAGTCTTAGTTTAGCGTGTCAGCATGCCTACTGGTGCTAATTAGCACTAAAAGTACAGCTGTCATTAGCTTTCCATGTTCTCATAAACCAGTTTTGATTGGATGATAGCACTAGATCAAAATTTCAGAGGATGATCTGGGCCAAAGCGGAGGACTGATTAACCAAATATCAATTACTGCAGCTGTAATAAAATAAAAACTAAATTGAGTTTTCAAAGCTTGTAAATGAGTATTAGACTTAGATCTAGGAGTTCCACAAATATGAGTTGGGGGCTGAAACTGTTTTAAAATTTGGCCTGATAGAATGACTTTCACAGATTATGCACACCTTACCTTCTTGCTATTATTAGCTGCATGTTGTTTTGTGTGAAAAAAACATTCCGTTTTGTGTAATTCTCTCGTTTTGCCTTGACGAACAGTATGGTATGGAATATGAGTGGCTCCAAAGGGATTGTGGACAGGAGTGGATTTGAGGTGTCACGTAATTGCGAAAGATTGTGAAGCCGCCTCGCATTGTCTGTGAGAGCAAAACAATGGTATCAGCGGCACACAAATCCACTTGTTTGCAGGTGCAACTTCAGCCTGGAGAACATCCAGTAAATGTGTCCAATGTGTGAATATCTGCCCGCTCTCCTCTTTCTACCACAGGGCCGTGTTCATAGTCACTCCCTCACATAAAAACACACAACACAAGCACACACACACACACACACACAGATATCAGCTCAAACCTTCCCATGCCGCTCAGTTAGGAGATTGCCTGGATGTTGCCTATTTCATGGATTAGTTACAGGAGGGGCTTTTAAAACTGTATCTGAGTGAACATTTTCTAAGAGAACCTCTGTATAACCTTGCCGCTTTCACACTGTCTGCCAGACTTAGGCTCATCTTCTGTGTAATAAAGGCAGACACAAAAGAATATCCCTGCTCCTGCCCTGTACACTGTGAATGCTGCACTTCTTTTCTCTGTCCATCACAGAGTCTTTCGGCTGTGCTATTCAGAAGGCATATTTCAGCAAATTATCTCATTTAGCACTGTGGAAACTTTGAAAAGGACAGAAAATTACGTGCATAGAACACAGAGAGGTATAAATTATTAGTCAGGTTTCTTAAATGGAATGAATGAATCAAACAAAAGTGAAGGAAAATCAGCAAATGTCATAAAATGAAAAGAATGAATAAAAAGATATGACAGAAAATATGGCTAAAGAACTGTATGATTACTACAGGCGTGAGCTGAAGAACTCCAACCTTTGTTTCAGTTCTTCACGTTGTGTTCAAGTACGCAGGTTTGAATCCCCAGAAATGTTATGCAGGTCTAATGAACAGGACAAAATGGATCTCATGCCAGAACTGAGAGTACAGATGTGCCCTGAAGTGGCACGTACGAGTTATGTAGGAGGACATATCACATTCAGCACTTTCTCATATTCAGAATTCCAGCTCGTACAATGCTCTGCCATGACAAGCCGTCATTGTCTCACTTCTTGGATCCCCTAATAAAACATTTAAAATTGATAAATAGCCTACACTGTACATGTGTTCATCTGCTCATTTCTGACAGCGGGATTTTAAGCTTCACAGTGTGAAGTTCTTTCTCTTTTTTAGTCTTAGGGGTGATGTTTTTGTTAATTTGCCATTTGCTAACAAATGGAGCAGAACCTGAACCGTTACATAGTAATTTAGCAAATATGCACCTTCTCGTGAACAAGTGGCAGTCATCAAGTGGAAATTAGTTCTTTAAAACAAGTTTGTGCATTTCAGAGAGTTTGTTGAATCCGAATTGGAACAGCTGTGCGAGGAATCCTGACTAGGCTATGAGGCCATGCTAGCAGCTCTGTGTGGCTGTGCACATACCATATTTCTTTAAATAAAAACCGGTAGTCAAGTAAAGCCGGATCTGGAGTAACAGCCGGGGGTGTGAATAAAGGCCAGCCTCCCATGTAGGCCGGGGAAAAAACAAGGCTGGGTAACCTCCCGGTGGCTGTGCATGCCAACTAACGTAGTTTATTTCCGTTGTTTTAATTTAATAAGCACAACAACATAATCACGCTATTTTCAACACTGTTGTTCTGGATTACTCATCTAAAGTGTTGTTGTCTGATTTCAGTCGCTGCAGGCGTGTGTTTACTTCTCAGCCAAACTGTATGTTGTAGTAACTTACAAGCGCCACAAGATGGAAGCAGCTACATTCCAGGAGCAATACGGAAACTTTGCAAGTCAATTCGCTTTTCACAACACGTTTCCTGCAAATGTTACACAATAAAAGCCTTGTTAAGAAACGAAGGCTAAGGGGTCCACTGAAATGATAGAAGGCTTTTAATTTGAAACTGATACAGGAAGTAATAAGTAATATCGTGCAGATCAAAACGAGGCTTCATAGTAGAATATGACCAATTATCAGTGACGGCTGGTCGTGATATTGGGTGGGGGGACTGAGAAATGCATTATACCCACCAATAGTTTGCAGCAACAGCAGCATCATATCCGAGATACCAAGTTACAGCAACAACATTTTATATCTTGTTATAACAAGTGCTCTAGAATAACACTATACACTCACAGAAATATTTAGGCCTAATATTTAAGATTTATGTATTTCTATTACATATAGAAGTACTCACAAGAAAGGCCTGGTGCCAAAAAACTCTCTGTATCTCTCTCTTTCTCTCATGATTATTTTTCTCTGTCCACATTAGCACATGCCATTTTTAACAAAAAATGTATTTGCAAGAATGATGTTAGACTCCATAATATATCAGAATGCTCCATTGTGGAGCCGACAATGTCGGATAGGGGTCCAGCTAGAGATGAACTACAACACATGTTCCAGCTGTAACAACTGTCCAGAGACACTGCAACTGTTTTTAGGTTGTTTTCTAATTCATATGGCTGCAGCTTCTCCCTCTGGAGTGTTTCGAGTCCCACCACAGTTCTGTCCACTAGGGGGAGTAACAGAGAAGCCGCTGCACGATAGAACCGTCAGTGAGGCCTGAACACGTCTTAGACGTGTTGTTGGCAACCTGTGTGTTTGACAGGTGATCAGCTAACTGGCTAAATCTAAAAAAGACAACTGATCAACTTACGATTTAGTCTTTTTGTGTTCTGTCAACATGGTTTGGACCCTGCGCCCCCTGTTTGTTCACTCTGTCACAGCACTGCAGCACCGCGCTGGCTGTCATTGGTCCAAAGTCAGCGTCTCTGGGCCAAATCAAGGGGCGTGCCACGACACCTGTCACTCACTTAACACGAATCTGATTGGAAGCTGATGCCGCTGAGTTGGGGCTGTAAAAAATAATCCCATTTCAATATATCCTGCGTTTTTCTTTCTATTTCCTCCGTTTTTCTTGTGACTATTTGGTTCTGTTGCTGCTCTACGTCCCACCAAAATTGAAGACAATCTGTTTTAATGTTTTTTACAATTATTTTATCAGATTTATTGTAAAGGACAGGGAGGGCTGAGCCCTCTTAGCCCATCGATACCAGCCCTCCCTGATTCATTGTATCTTTCCAGATAATAAATATAAAATATAAAATAAAAAACATAAAATACATGTAAACTTGTTTTTTTCCCCCATTGTCATTCCTTTCTCCTACAGTCGCCCTTTTATTACTGGGTGGACACTGTTAGCCATGGCTGCGGTGTTCTACTTGACTTTTTGTCTTTGTAGGGGGCAACAGAGTCCAGGACAGTCTGGCAGGTGTGATTAAAAGGGAAAACTTCCTAGCAGACATAGCGTTAAAAATACAGCACGCATGAGAGAGAGGCGGGGTTGAGGGAGGTGTGTAAAATCAGACCTATAGACCTATATCTAATCCTCCCTTTCTCTCCAAAATACTTGAGAAAGCAGTCGCCAATCAGTTGTGTGAATTCCTACACAGCAATAAGTTTGAGGATTTTCAGTCAGGATTTAGAGTGCATCATAGCACCATGTCTCTGTACTTGTCTTGTAACATCTTAGTGCTGCATTCGATACCATTGACGATCACATTCTATTACAGAGGCTGGAACATTTAATTGGCATTAAAGGCACTGCACTAAGCAGGTGTAAGATTGATATCGGTTTGTACATGTTAATAATGGCAGAGCCAATAACTTAGACGGATCACAACAATACAGCTCAGCAAATAAACAAAGCAATATATGAAACGTCACAGTACATTGATAAAGTTTAACAGTCCTGTGGTAGCTGTGTGTCGTTGCTATGCTAGCTGTATATGCCCAGTTAGTTACCCGATTGTGAAGAGTGGATTTCCTTGGGGTGTTTCTTACCTGGTCCACTACTCCCACCACATACCTTTCCGTGTTAACTGACAATTCCATCGGTTCCATATTTCAACCAGGCTTGAAAGTTTAGATTCCGATGTAGAACTATTTATTATATATATACACAATTATTACCAAAGCATTTATCAGTAATATAGTTAAGATGGAAAGAATATGAATGTTGAATTGCATGTTGATTTAAGTGGTGCTCCAAAATTTTGTGCTAAAATGTCCTAAAATTTTCAATTGGGAACTCCAGTGCTACTCGTGAAAAGTATGGAGCCCTAAAGAGTCTATATATGACTATACTGAATTATTGCCCTGTGAATTGTTGCCCCTAGTAACAGTGGATTGTCTTTTTTTCATTAGCACATACCTCTTATCTCCTTGTCTCTCCTCCAGTACTACAGCTGGCACAGCAGCTACAACGAGGCCATCAACTACCTGATGACGGTCCCCAAGTACAGAATCCAGGCCATGGAGATCGCCAAACAGCAGGGCCTCCTCAATCGCACCAAGGAGAAGGGGAAGAACCGTCGCTCCAAAGAGGAGATCCGGGAACAGGAGGAAGATGTGATTCGTGACATCATCAAAAACAAGATAGACATCAAAGGAGGCTACCAGAAGCCCAACCTGTCGGACATCCTGCTGTGTCAGATTGTGCTTTTTCCCTACTACCTGACCAACTACATGACCTGGTATGTCACCTGGGTTTACCGCTTTACCATCTGCAGGGAGGAGTATGGAGATGAGGAGAGGCTCTACATCATCAGGTCAGTTTTTACAGAAAATGTAACATTTCACAACAGCGTTGTGAATGAGATGAATCTAGACACCTTTATATGAGTTTTACCTCATAGTAGACTATGTTTTAACTCTCAGGAGGTACATGAAGATGTCTCAGTCTCAGTTTGATAGTCTGGATGAAAACACCAGACAGTCCTTACTGGAGAAACGGCTCTGGATCAAAGAAAACTACGAGGTCTGTCATTTAAAATTCTCTCTGTAGATTTCTTTGCATTTTTTGACCTTTGTTTTTTCAGTCCATTCTTCCTTCATCCTTATGGGTTTTCCATTAAACGGCATTTGTGAGCAAAGAAAAACTCCAGCTCCCATGAACATTACATGTGCAGCAGTGCATTATGGGCAATGTTTGTTAAATGCAGCTAATAAATAAATATTTTAAAAGTTTAAAATGACTGTCCCTATCTAAACCTATAAAGCGAGCTATACAGCATACTGTTGAGAATGACTCTGTTTCAAGGCTGTTAATTCTGTAGGCACTTAATTGCAAACCAAAACATGTTGTGTTGACACTAGATGAAAAGTCAGGGGATCACAAAGGTGACTACAATCCTTAAACCTGCAATTACTAATTTCTTCAGCCACTTGGGGTCAGCAGAAAGAAGTGTTTAAATGCTCCAATATGTTCTCCAGCGAGTCTCGGTGTCTGCTGTTTGGTGCTGGTAAGTGTACAGTCTACAGTCTACAGCTTTTTTGGGGAAAACAGCTCCCACTACAAAGATAACTTTATTGCAATGTTACTCTAACTGCCCTCAAAGCATTGTGGGCCAAACAGCTAAACAACGAAACTCACTATAAATCTCCATAAAGCAGAACAGAGCTTCAGATTCTGGAAATAATTGTCTGTAGGTTCATCACTACAAGCGACCCCTTTCACATTGTTTTCACATTGTCATTTAATACATTATTACAAAAATATTGATTAGAACTACTGTAAGGTGGACATGAATGTGCACCAAATTTCATTGCACTTCATCCAGATGTTTGAGATATTGAGAATTGCCAGTTAGTAGGATTCATCATCTGTGGACTATCAATGTCTGTACAAAATGTTATGGCAATCTATGCAATAGTTAATGTGATATAAGTATTTATTATTGGAGCTTTAAAAAAAAATTCCACAATTTCTACTGAACTTCAAAAAGATAAGTTGTACTAACCCAACGTGAGGCATCCAATGTTTTGTTATGTCCCTCCGTGTGAAACAGCCGTTTTTCAAAGTTAAACTATAGAATTTGCAAGTGTAAATGTTCCCGATGTGTGTCTTCTAGGTGCACAGAAAAGAGCAGGAGGAGGAAATGAAGGTGAAGATGGCGACCGACCCAAGGATGAAGAGGTACCGCCGCTGGATGAGGAACGAGGGACCAGGCCGGCTGACATTCGTTGAGGACTGACGGCCGTGAGCTCCGTCTAACATACACACCTCCCTCAACACACATTGTGTAGTGTGGAGAAATACCTGTACAGAAAGATGAAAGAGATATTTTCATAGCGATCAGGACTGATAAAAGGGATGACAAAGTGGAATAAACTGTGACCTGGGATTTCAGATTTGAGTAATTTGTTACCTCATGCAAATCTTTTTTCAAACCAGGGCAAGTTTTGAATGTTTTAAAGTTTAAAAATTAATTATTTTTTTCTGGTCTTTTCTCCAGCCATTTTATGTTCTCTCCTGCTGGTAAAAACATATGGATGAATGAGTTTTGGTGAAAGGATTTTCTGTTGGATAAAGGGATTAACATATAGCCAAGAATCCAGAAGGCTACCAATTCTATTCTTGCAACAGTACTGTCAAAGTGCCATTCGGCAAGTCATCAGATTATCACCTGCTCACTCTGTATGCTGCTCCACAGCATAAGCTAAGAGTCTATTAGCATTTAGTGTTTTTATGATGATACCAGGGCCAAATGGTATTTTTTTTTACATTAAATTCTCACATTCTTCCCCAGTCAGATAAGGATATCAATTTGAATTCCTGTGCTCCCAGAATGTGTTAAGCCTAGCTTAGCACAGAGACCTGAAGCAGGGGGAACTGTTAGCCTAGCTCCATCAGAAGTAAGAAAATCCACAAGTTCCAATAAGTTGAAAGCTGTCTATTGAACAGGTGTAGAAACAGAAATGTAAAAAGGAGACATATGGTGACTAGCTTGCTAGCTAACAAGATATAACAAGGTGAAGAGATGAATCGGATATCTATCTTCTCATCTGAATTTGGGGAAGATGACAAAAAGTAGTTTCCTTTGTTGACCACGATGAGCATGTCAGTTGTTCAAACGTGAAAAGGAAATCAAACTGACGTAACATAATAGATTACATAATAGATGTTTTAAACAGGTTATTTCCTCCAGGGATTTCCTGTGTTCTTCAAGCTTTCCTATCAAAAAGTTTAAGGCGACCGCTTTCTGTTTACTGCATTTTAAATTTGGTTTTACTTATTTATTGTTTAACATTTCCTTGGTCTTTTTCTGCTCATTTTGGTGGTTGAGGCAGCATTAAACTCATTGTATATACCAACTCATTGTATATACCAACTCATACTGTCTTTGATATGAACACAAGAAAATAATTTTTTAATAAATACATTTTCTACTAAGTTTGTTTCAGCAGGTCAGCTGACCATTTCCTAAACCTCTCCTCCAAACAGCAATTGTACAATCATAGCCTAGCAACAGCAACTAGGTTGCATATCCAAATCAGGTCTGTCAAGCTTTGGATATGGACATGGAGCTACACCTCAGCATTATATCATCTATATAGCCATTAAATGCATATTTAAAGACACTTTTACAAGATTCTTATTTAAAATGAATCAGCTGGAAACATTAAAACAGTCAGAGGCCGCATATTTTTAACCAACTCATGGAGCTAATGTTATGTCATTTCAAAATCCATGGTTGTCGGCTGTAAACGAGAAGCTGCTTTTGTCTCAGACATATTCGAAACCATAGGTTTCACACACATTTCTGACAAAGATCCCTGAATTATTAAAAATTGTGACCAAGATATGTACTGAGCAAGATATTTTACCATTGAAGTATCACGGGCGGGGAATGTAGGCAGCAGGGATAGGACCAAAATGCAGACAGTACAGGCAGACAGGAGCAGTGCAACTATTTATTTGTAACGAATTAAATTACATACAGATAATTCAGGCACAGGTTGCCAGGCAGAAAAGTTCAGGTCTGGAGACAAAGCACAAGGAACATCCACAGGGGCAAAAAGGAACATAGAAACTATACACAGGGCAAGCAGTCCCAAGCAGTATTATACACGAGGAGACAAACACTAACAGGGTGCAAACCGAATGAACCAACAAAGAACAAAAGAAAGGAACCGGTATAAATAGACAAGAGACTAATGATGGAGCAACAGACATGTGTACACTGGTGAACAGGTGAATCTACTCAAAGCCACACGAGGGCAGGAACTGAACAGATGGGAAGGATTTCAAAATAAAACACAACAACCCATGGGATGTAAGAGTACCTCCCCTTTAAGGGATCGGGTAAAAGGCCTGGGAACTGAAGGACGAGGGCAGCGCAGGAAACGTCATGCGGATGGCCTGGAGGCAGGGCCAAGGCCGACCAGGAACCTTCGGGCAGAAGGCCTGGAGGCAGAGGAGACGTGCGGAGCCACACAGGAGGGTGGCCATGTAGAGGGCGCCACTCTGGAGGCTGGCAACAAAGACAGGGCTGCCCTCCACTATTACTTTACATCTGTGTGTGGAACTGTACTGTGCTGCTGTGTGTTCTTTCTTCCTGCTCTCACTCTACCGCCCCCCCTCCCCCTCGCTCGCTCTCTCTCTCAACCTAACCGGTCAAGGCAGATGACTGGCCACACAGAGCCTGGTTCTGCTAGAGGTTTCTTCCTGTTAAAAGGGAGTTTTTCATTGCCACTGTCGCCTGGTGCTTGCTCATGGTGGGAATTGTTGGGTCTCTGTACATAGTCGGTCTAGACCTCTATATGAATTTGGTTCAATTTGTTTCAAGGAATTGTAAAGGACTGAACAGAGCTGTAAAGCAGTTTTTCATTAATCAATCATTTCTGTTAACTGGCTTTTGGAAAAAATTAAGTGACAATGCAACAGCTACCATTGAATGTTTACTAAGTGCTCCATGGTCCAATCCATACATTTGTCAACCACAAAAATGTGACATATACTGACATACACAAATTGGAATTATGGTAATGAATTTTACTTATATAGTGCCTTTCAACCATTCCAACGATTCCCAATTATTTATAAATGGATAAACAACATTTTTGCCTAACTGAAAATATCAGCCCATTTTATTGCTTTGACAGATTACGGATGCAAACAAAACTGCATTAATAAATGTATCAACCTAAGCATAATTCCAGTTCACTTCCATGTCTAACATCTTGACAAAAGTCTAATTTTTTTGGACTTTGCCTTATTCCCTGGTTTTTCAATAGTGGTGTGTACTTTATTAGGGCCTGAGCACGAAGTCATGCGAGAATCCTACTGTATTTTCAGCAATTATTATTATTATTAGGGCCTGAGCACCAAAAATCGGTGCAAGAACCCATTGAATTTGTAAGTTATTTTTATTTGTCATCTTTCGACTAAAAAATTAGGTGCTGGGGTGCTCAAAAACTCATGAATATATATTTGCACACATGTTAGGCATGGTAAAAATAGTGATCTGATATGGGTTTGGACCATGGGAGGGGAGTTTAAAAACAGTGCCACCTACAGTTTTCAAAGCAAAAGCCCCCATCTTTCTCTTTCATGTACATGCATATGTATTGTGTCCAGACTTAGAAAAAAGTCTCTTGGACCCCTACCGTGCACCCAACAGGAAGTCTGTTATGTTGTATTAACCTTGAATTTTTTGTGCAATTTATGCCATTTGGGGCAGTTGTACTTTGACTATTTTGTCCTACAGATTTTATCGGATCAACTTCAAGTTTGGACCGTGCCATCTAAACACCTTTGCCATGAAAAGTTATGGGAACCATGGTAGAATATTGAACGGCGTGCCCATCATGTGGCCTTTAATTTATATGTTTCGCAGTGAACAGGATGTGGTTTATAACTGCACTGTACATTGTCCAAGAGGCACCAAACTTAACATATTTCATGACCCCCCCCCAGCCTGAAGCCATCTATATGGTAAAATTCATCCACAGTCATAGCTCCACCTAGTGACAGCAGGAAATGACAGGCGTTATAGTCTGGCATGCTCCTACTGGGTTGCTGGCCTGTAAAGCTTCACAGTGATGATGCCTCACTGTGAAGACTGTGAGTTTTATATATGTAATATAATAATAGTAATACTAATAATAAGAGCAACAGTAATTGCAGCAGCGGCTGACTCTACAGCTCCAGAGGCAGAAATACCTGCACACAGCAACAGAAGGAGAGAGAGAGCACACAAGTATGGAAAAAAGAAGCAGTGAAGTTAGTAACAAGCATTAATGGGATAAAAGTGCGTACAGATGGAGAGGGAGAGGAGGAGAGACAAGCTCAGTGCATCATGGGAAGTCTCTCGGCAAGTCTAGGCCTATAGCAGCACAAGGGTGTGTCAGGGCTCACCTGAGTCAGCTCTACTGTAAGCTTTATCCTCAAATCAAAAAAGAAAGTTAAGCCTGCTGTTATATGTGAAGAGGGTGTCTGCCTCCTGTACACAAACTGGTGGATGGTTTTAAATACCCGTCTGAATATGTTTAAAATATATTTGTGATAAAATCAACATTTTCCTATTTAATCAGGTGTCCCTTAGACTAATTAAATAATTGCAAATATAAAAGTTGCCCCAAATCTCAAACTTTTACAATACTAAGGCCTGAACTGTACAGCTTTTGTGACAGTGACCTCAACATTTATGATCAAAGATGTGGTTTGTCTTCAAAATTAGTACTAAAATCAGTATTCTTGATTGTTCAAAACATTTTAGTTAAAAATTCATTCATTTGAGTACTCAAATTCATTGTAAGATTTTCAACAAACATTCTATTTCATTATGTAACAATTTAAGGACAATACATGTAAATAGCCTTTTAACCCAAATGCAGAAAAAACCAATGATAACTACGTAGCTTACATTAAAACATTGTAAACTGACTGAATACAGATCATCACCAACATACAACACCCCCGTATGCAGAGTGGCCTGCTGGTGAGAAGCCCCAAAGTGGACTGTTTGAATCTGGGAACTGTATTAGCAGCTGCAATTTTCTGAAAAGTCTCCCGACATGTTGTTCTTCAGCTCGTGGCAGAAGACATACTGCTGCTTGGTGTTGAAGTGATGCTGTTTGAACCGCAGTAGTAACTCGATGAGGTGTGTCCTCCACGGATTTCTTGATGGTGACCTTCACAGACCTTCTCCCTCTTTCTTTTTATTGATCTCCTTATCTTCTGTTACCCACTGTGTACTGTCCTCGCAATTGCGTATCTGGGCAAGGCTACACAGCGAGCGAACATTAAGAAAATCCAGCAAACGTTTCTTTTTGGGAAAGGTGTAGCTTTACTGTTTCTTTTTGATTCTATGTAAAACTGGAAAACACATTACAAGCATGTGTGCACTAAATAGAAATGACATACAGGCAAGCACGCACACGGCACACACAGCTTTAACATGTACATTAACATTGTACATTCATTCATTCTCTATACCGCTTAACCGAAAGGGTCGCGGGGGGGGGGGGGCGGGCTGGAGCCAATCCCAGCTGACAGTGGGCGAGAGGCGGGGGAACACCCTGGACTGGTCGCCAGTCAATCACAGGGTGTGGTATAACAATGTTTATCAAATATAATACATTTAAATAATTGGATAACTTCACAACCAAATAGTTGAAACCACAACCTCAATCTCTGTGATTTTTTGCTCAAGATGGCTGCTGCTCTGCATGTGGTGAATAACAGCAGAGCACATTGCATGAGATTAAGAAATAATATATATTTGAAATATAGTTATAAAAGAAGGTGTAACTTGCAGATAGATGTTTATGTGAATGGACTTTTCAATGAAGTGCATTTTCATTGAAGGCCAGTAGGGACATGGCAAAATAGGTTAAACTGAGAAAACAAGATCATTTCTGATAAAGAGATAAAATGTATATAATGTTTTTACACTTAAAGTGGACATTTTAATTGTTATAACAAGCTTTTAAAAACAGATTATGGTGACCCAATACATACATAAAATACACCTAAAATGACCTTCTAATTGCATCAGATAAAAGACTTGTCTCTGTACTTGTCTTGTTAGATCTTAGTGCTGCATTCGATACCATTGACCATCACATTCTATTGCAGAGACTGGAACATTTAATTGGCATTAAGGGTACCGCACTGGGCTGGTTCGGGTCTTGTTTATCCGATCGATATCATGTTAATGACAAATCGTCCATGCACACCAAAGACAAGACAAAACTGAAGTTATTGTACTTGGCCCTGAACATTTCCAAAACACGTTATCTAAAGATATAGTTTCTCTAGATGGCATTACCCTGGCCTCCAGCGCCATCGTAAGGAATCTTGGAAGTTATCTTTCATCAGGATATGTCCTTCTACTCCCAAATAAAACAAACCTGAAGGACTGCCTCTTTTCACCTACGTAACATTACAAAAATCAGGCACATCCTGTCTCAAAATTATGCAGAAAGATTAGTCCCTGCATTTGCTACCTCAAGGCTGGATTACTGCAACTCCCTATTATCAGGCTGCTCCAATAAGTCCCTTAAGACTCTCCAGCTGATTCAAAATGCTGATTACTGACAAGAACCAGGAAAAGAGATCATATCACTCCAGTATTAGCATCTCTACACTGGCTACCTGTAAAATCCAGAATAGAATTTAAAATCCTTCTCCTCACCTATAAAGCCCTTAATG
>JAVQJF010010689.1:0-39668 GCA_036023855.1 Gadopsis marmoratus
GTCTGTAGATATAGAGTTTGCTTGGACTTGCTCTATATTTACAAGTGCTATGAGATAACTTTGTTATGATATAGCGCTATATAAATAAAATTTGATTTGATTTGATTTGATTTGATTTACAGCTAGCAGCGATTTAGCTTAGCTTAGCTTGCCATATCTCGTTTAATTCCAACAAAAACCACATTTTATGCAGAGTAATGTACTTGTCTGCTTCTTCTTCTTCTTCCTCTCTGTACAGATAAAACAAAAGAGATAACGTGTTAATTAGTGAGCTGTAGAGGTGAATTCTGTCCTCGTTGGTTGGAGCCAGGCTAGCTGTTTCTGTGGGAGGCTAAACTAACTGGCAGCTGGCTGTAGTTTCATAATTTAACAGGCGGACATGAGTATGGTATCACTTGTATTTTTTCACTTTATTAAGGAATGAAGATGCAGCATTGTGTGTATTTTTGGTTTCGTTTTGCAAACTCAGTCCTAAACGCAGATAAATCGCCGCTTCAGCAGACAGAGCAGGTTTGTTACTGAATATCTACAATAGTAATGTTAATATAATGTTTTCATGTTTTTTTATTCGGTTGGGTCTTTTTTGTTGCTTTTCTGTTTCTCAGACTGTGTGAAGGGCTACTACAAGAGAGCCAAGGCCCACGCTGCCGTGTGGAATGAAAAGGAAGCCCGGAAAGACTTCAACATGGTGGCCCACCTGGACATCACTCTGGCCTCTCTCGTCAGTCGAGAGCTGAAAGCTCTGTCAGAGCTCATGAGGGAGAAGAACTGGGAGGAGAAGGAGAAATACTGGAACATGCTGGAGAAAAAGGAGAACAAAAATGAAGAGGAGGTGGAAGACAAAGCAAGACAAGAAGACAGTGACATTGTGAACACAGAGAGTAAAGATGAAGTGGGGGAAGAAAAAGGTGACGAAGGATCTCCATCCAAATGTGCTGAAGCCCATAAAGATGATCTCGGAGGAAATAAGGTTGCACCAATCGAGGGGACAGGTGACGAAGAGCAAGCATGCTCTTTTGAGATTAATTCAAACGCTTCCAAAAAATACGAGGAGAAGGGCTGGCAGCAGATGCTGCGACTGGTCATGTTGCTGCAGAATGAAGGCAACTTCCTCATTAAAGAAAAACACTTTGAAGAGGCTTCTGCAAAGTTCAAGGAGGCCATAGAATATGTGGATGTCCTTCAGAAAACGGTTAGTCAAACTAGTCATGTCATATAGTGACATTGTGTAAAAGCATGCACAAAAGTAGTAATGTAGTATTTTTCTGGAAAATAAAATGTAAAATTAAACTTTTTCTGACGCCAGTGATTGTCTAGATGGATGCCAGGATTGATGCCGACCATATTAACAGCCTACAGTCCAAGCCATTCAGTGTGATTGAGTGTGCCAGAAAGTAATCTCACAAAAGGATTGTGGCTAAACTATAATCATCTATCATTGTTGCTTTTTTACTGAAGAGCAGCTGTGGCATTGTAGGTATGCTGGGGAAGTGAAGAGCAGAGAAAGAAGCGCTAAAAATAACAGCTATCCACAGAGATACCACTGTGACAGTGCTCGCCTGAGCTTTTCTTTCTTAAACTCCCTCACTTTTGCCACACCTCACTGTCTAACTCCCTCACACCTTTCACACACAACAAACTTTCTCTTCTTGTCAACCCACCCTCTTCCATCTTCATTTCTCGTCCCCCTATTCTTACAACCCTTCACCTCATGTCTCCATCATCTTCTCATTCCCCCCGAATTTTCATCTCTCTCTTTGTTGTCACACGTTTTCATTCTTGTTTCATCTTTTCAACATTTTCTGTGCCATCTATCACCCCCACCCTCGTGATCCCACCTCCCACCCATGTTGTCCTCTCTGTGTACTCAGCGGGTGGATCAACAGGACGAGGACTGGGAGTCGCTGGAGAAAGTGCGCCTTCCGCTGATGCTCAACCTCAGCCAGTGCATGCTGGAGCTCAAACAATACCAGCAAGTGGTGGAGCTCAACAACAAGCTGCTGAAGAAGCATAAAGGTAATACTATATGTTAGTGTGAAGATGGGAGTTTGAGGCAGGGGAGGAAGCAAAAAGACGTGTTTTGATCTAGAAATAGGTACAGTATATAAACATCCTCAGCTTTCTTTTTTTTTTTTCTTACACACCTTCATTTTTTGGCTTGCAAATATCAAAATCTGCTACTAGTACAAATGCCTGGCCCTCAGTAAATGCCTCCCTTCACACTGCAACTATCCTTGATCTCTGTGTTTACCAGGGAAAGAAGGAACCAAACATTCACAACCGCATTGCTGAGTCTCTCTTTAGTTCCCCTGGCACCCACCCATGGATATCACAGTAAAAAATGAATTCATTGTTTTCTTTTTGTTTCTGCTATGACTGAATTATTTATAGTTGAGGCTGATGTGAAATGGTTGTTCTTATGCTTTCCTTTCCCATTCATTTACTTTTGTCCAACTTTCTTCTACCGTTGATCAGTGCCGTTATTTCATCGTCCCTCTAGTAGTATCTTACCTTGACTTTTAGTTTTCTTTCCTCCCAGTTTTATTATTGTTGACATGCTGTTTCTTCTCCCCCACTGTCTTTTCTCGTACCCCATAGGTAACTTTAAGGCGGTGTACCAGCGTGCACGAGCACATGCAGCTTTGTGCAACGAGGACGAAGCTCGGAGGGACTTTGATATGGTGGAGAAATTGGACCCCAAGTTCAAACCTTTTGTCCGCCAGGAACTGAAAAAGCTGTGTGAGAGTATGCGTACCATGCACGCCCTCCAGAATAAGACTTACTGGGATACAACACAGGAGAAGTGGGGGCCTGGTGGAAGCAAGGCAAAGAGCGCAGCAAGAAAGAACAATGTCAGATTCTCACAGAAAGCCACTGAGAAAAAAACTGAAGATAAGAAGACAGAAGTCAGTAAGAAAGAAGACAAGGGAAGCTCAGAGAAACCCGCCCCTGCTGAGACAGAGGGAGTGGATGAGGCAGAAAATCCAGATGTGAAAGCAGAGCAGAGTAATAAAAAACTAGAGAGCAGGAGAGCGAGTGGAGAGGGGTTAGATAATGAAAATACGGAGTGTGTTGTGGTTCATGAGGACGGGCAGGGTGCAGCAGATAATCAAGCAACAGATAAAGATAGCGACCCCGCGCCCACCAGCACAGGCAAAGATAATGTAGTGAGCAAGAGATCGACGAGCGATGAGGGCAGAAGGAAGGTCAAATGCCAATCAAGTGCTGCACCGGCACCAAGCAGAACAAGCCAAGGGAACAAAGCCACCAGTGATAAGACAGGAAATGGTGACACTCAAGCAGAATAGAGCAATGGGTTGGAATTGTCTTGTGCAGGGCCAAAGGAACCGCAGAGGTTGGAGAGACGAATAGATTCTAAAACTGAGAAAGAACAGAAATATGGATGCAGAGTGTGAAATGGGAAGAAAAGGCAAGTGATGAACAGCCAAACCTCAAGTCTCAACAGGAAACATTGATTCTGCCACGTAGAAATCCAAATATAAACACCAGAAGACAAATTAATATAAAAACAGCCACATTTGGCACCATTCTTCAAGTTTCATTATTCTGTTCTCAAAAGGATAACTGCAGGCACATGAAAAAGGACAGGCAGTCAAGGAGTTTGCCAAATACAAACTTTTTATTTCTGTACACAAAGAGTAGAAAGCAGCCAGTAGCCCACTTGTTATTACAGTAAAAAGCCGTTCTTCAGAAAACCTTTTATACAGATTAAAAACTCCAGAGAAAAGAGCAAGACGTGTTTGAGTGCTGGAAAAAAATAAATCATCAAATCAAAACAATGAAACAATAAACCTTTGAATGATTAATGAGGTATATTAATGGTGAAAAATAAAACGAAACCTCAGTTCACCAGTAAGGTATGAGTGTGTGTATATGTGTGTTAGTGTTATCAACACCTTGTTTGAGGTTAGGCGATTCTTTGCCCTGACACGAGAGGTGACATACAAGCGCACGTGTCCTTATTACAAGCTTAGATGCATGATAGCAAACATGGAGGGTGCGGGGCAAAAGGCATGAGAGTAATGATCTGAGCCATTAGTGTGTTGGCTGGCTACATGCGGTAACAGACGTCTGGAGGGGAATAGCAGTGTCCTGTGGGGTGACTGTTGCCTCTGTGGAGATCCTTTTTGTTTCTTCAATCACACAGCTTCAGTCATGCCACAGGGAGCAGGGTGTGTTTTAGTGTATATGAGAAATATAGGGAGCTACCACCAGTATTGAAATCTGAACACGTCAGACCTCGGATGAGCACACAGTCAAAGATGAGACTGTCCTGCAGCTGGATGACCATCAAAGTCAATGTAGACGCAGGAGAGTGAAACACAGGGACCAACTGTGTATAGTAATGCAACCACCTAGTGCGTTTATTTCAATCTGCCTCCTCTATATTGGCTTAAAATAAACACTTCAGAAATGCGGCCCTATGGGGAATGCCTCCTCTTCTTTTCTTTTTTTCTCCACACGCCGTTACCGTTACATCATTTTGTGTACCCACATGCAAAAGTATGTAGATGCAAGGCTGCCGGTTGATCATCAATCTGTAATGAGATGTGTGAATACCAATACATAAATGTCTATGAATAAACATTGCTTGTTTGTTTGTTTGTTTTTTCACCCACGAGCCACGCGGCTGCTTTTTGTTCTGACTTGTGAGATCTTTGCCAAAACTAATTCTTAAGCGATGCTGTTGCGGAGACGGATTCAACAGATGATAATGATTATCTTCAGCAGCTGCACAGTGGCAGGCTTCAGTGGAAGTGACGAAGAGGGGAGTGGCACTCTCTCTAGCTTCCCTTAAGGCTATTAGCATTTGTATTATGAGCGGCACATCACCTTACCAACTCACAAACCTGCGGTACTGCATCCTTGGGGACAGTTCCCTAGCAACAGCATCAAAACTAATAGGCAGCGAGAGCTGAGGAGGATGGTGTCAAAATGTGAGCACTGTGTGCCTGGAGGGGTTGCCCGTAATGAATGCAGCACATTGGGTTTCAGACTAATGTATGTGAGGTCAGAGCGTCGTTTTAAGGATTAAGATGAATTCCTAACTGTGTATACCTCTTGTCATTTCTGTGAGAAAGAGGCGGTATGATTGCTGAAAAACACACAACGGCACAGCTTACTTCTTTTAGGCAATATCTTGTCTTGCTTCTGGAGATTTTACTGTGGCAGGCACATCAAAGTGGATCTCTCCCACCAGCCCTCCAGCAATAAATGGATTGTTTTTTATTTCACCTTTCCACCCTTGTCTCTCAGATCTTTAGTCCCTCCAAGCGCCCACAGCATCATGGGTTGACCCATAAAAGCCCTATTTAGCTGGTTTCAATGAATGGATGCCCACGCACTTTGATCCACACTTTTCTATTTTTCCTGTTACTCCAAATTAACCACCGGCCTGTCTGGGGACCGACAGACATGGACATACAAACGCACGCCTGATGCAACCTCCTTCCCTGAATGTAAAACACAACTGAGCAAAAAATAAATAAAAAAATGTCCAGAACGACAAACTCTTGTTTTATATGATTCAGTTTGGCTTTAAGGCATTAATTGACTGTGCTATGTTTAGAACAGAACGCACCCCGTGGCCCTGATACAATGAGGGCAAAGTCGTTTCAACCACTCGTCTTTTTGTAAATCTAGAAGCAATTAAGTATGCATTAGCAAGGGAAAATGAGCCATGTAGAGTCAATAGCTACTGTTCTTTTGAAATCTACATGGAGAGGGGGGATTACTCAGGATGAAGTCAGTGTAGGACCACATTATGGTGGCTTGCCTTGTCCCCCCTGTGGCGTCTAGTAGCGAGAGGGAGCTTTAGCCTGGCAGCACTATCGCCTGCAGCGTCTTCCTTCTCTTTCTCTGCACACAGCAGGAAAACACTGAGGACGTCTGCATGCTGATATTCATCAGCAGACATTTCCTCAACAAAACCCAATTTCACTCACAATCTAAATTGGCTCAAAACTGAGAGTTTGTCTGAATCCCGCGAGCCACAGAGATGAAATGGATCTCCATTTTTATGGAAGTGTATGAAGTCTGTATTTTGAGCGATGCAGCGCTGCACACATAATGAGAGAGCCATTTGTTGATTTGTGCACGATGAGGGACGGGTGCATTATAAATAGGGAGTATGGATGTAGCAGCATACATGTGCACGTATGGTGAGTGCAAGTGGTTCTGTATGAGTGTAAAGGGCTCACTTGAGGGGGGGGGGCAATGAGAGCGACAAGCAGTTTGAGAGGATTAGAAGAACACAGTGTGTGCATACAGAGGCGCTGTGCTAGCGGGCACTTTGGCTGGCTTAAATAAATCATGGATTTAACTGATGATGTGTCATTCTCACAAAGTAAATAAGCTCGTTGTGGGTGCTGTCAACTCCCTGACAATCTGCACGACGCAGCCACATGAAATGCAGTCAGCCCAGCCCTGATCTAGTTTACACTAGCAAGCTTTGACACACCACCTCCCTTCAGAAAACAAAAATAACAACCACGATAACACATTCAAGGAGAACCCCCCCCACACAATCACTGGCGATACAGGCATCCTGACAAAACAGGGAGATATTCTTCATATTCCTTCTTGCATTTTTTAAAGTTCTTTTCATGGAAAGTCCAATTTGTGCTGTGGACTGATATAAAGCTTCACACCTCTGAATGACTACACAGATACTGGTAAGCACAGTGTCTTGGCTGGGCATTTTCCTTTTACTTTAGTCTCTCCCTGACCTGCTGCTAATTTTAGTTTCCTTTGGCTCGTTAACATGGTGTCAGGCTGCGCCACTGAAGTTACGAAGCACAGCCTGGCCAAACGGACATCTGCGTAGGCCTTTAGCAATTTGCATGAAAAAGGCTTTTAGTGCACAGAGTTCCAGTGGAGAGTTAGCTCTGGGTATCATAGCTGCTGCAGAGGTCACAGGGCCTGGTGTATTGTGGCCTGACCTCAGCCATATGGAGCTTCTCCCGCTGCCATCAGGCGTCCTTTTCAGGCTTTCACTCAGCTCCTCCAGGCCCACTCGGGGTTAGATGTGTGAGGTGGTGCCTGAAATTAGGAAATAGAAGAAGAGAGAAAAAAAGGAAAAGCTTTTACAATTTTAGGAACATAACCACAAGACTGAGAAAATGTTCTTGGTTATAACTAAGGCGGCTGTAATTATGATAATCCCTTTCTTTGTTCAAGTTACAGGCTTTGGACTACCCAGCAAATTGCGTTTTAAATGCAACGGGACAGTTTGCAAAGTGTGCGACACTGACACTCTCTCTAGTTCCTTTCTCTGTGCTACTGTCTCTGTCTCGCTTTATCTTATTCCACCTCTCTGCCATTTAATCTCCCTGTCCCTCCCCCCGACTATCGACCCGCAGCAGTTCATATTTGCTCTCCTCTCCATCTCTCACTCTCCCGCGGGAGATGGAGGAGCAAAGAGTCCGTCCGTACAGCGTGTGGGGAGCTACGGCCGCTATGATCCATGCAGCCAAGATGAACTCACCCGGTTCTGAAGGGAAGACGTTTCTCAGCTGCTCGATGACCTCCTGGAGCTGCAGCACCGTGTCCTGTTCATGCTCCAAATCATCTCCTGACACACACACATACAATGTTACACCTCTGTGAATGGTTAGGGCTGTGGCAAGGGGAGGAGAGGTTTTGGTTGTCGCTGACCTGCTGCTTCAGTGTCAGTGGTCTCTCTGCTGGCCGGCTCCCCGTGGTGACCCCCTCCAGACACAGGAGAAGACAGGGTTGACGGTTCTGATCCGTTGGCCTCCGAATCATCTTTGGGCTGTTTTTTTTTAGGAGAGACTGATTATCATTCAATCCAAATAATTGCTCATATCCATCATGTTTCAGGCTAGAGACTCATTTAGCCTTTCACAAAGTAATGAATGTGATAGTTAATGGCACCCGGCCCAGCAGTCCTCCACTCGCATCCCTTAGCAGAATTATTTTTTTAAAAAGCCAATTTTACCTGACAGCTGTTACACAAAATCATCAGGTTACTGTGATTTGTGCTTTAAAAGACAGATAAAAAGATGGCTTAATTGCAGTGAACACAGGAGCATTGCAGGAAACACACTGGTGGGGGAAGGTATTCAATCACATTCAAAGATGCATAATGTAACTAGTAGATCGTATTTTGCATTGTCTGTAGAAACACTGTAGCAATACTCAAGAGGTGAGTAAGTTCAAAAGTTGCAGTGAAACTGGGAGTAACTCATACATACATACACGTCCACAGGCTACAAAGGCAGATTTGACTTATTTTATTGTTTGAGGAAATGAAAGTGTGACATTGGTCCTGGGAGAAAAGGAATTGAATAGCATTTTTTTTTTACCCAGGAACGTGTGTACCTCCTCTTTCTCTGCCACATGCTTCTCTCTCTTCAGTCCTAATTTCCAAGGTCTTTGACCTGAAGAAGATGCATCTTGTCCTTGATTCTAAGAGCCTTTCTCCTGTTTTCAGTCACTCCCTTTGCTTTGTCTTTATTCAGTGACCTGCATGCACACTTTCCATCTGTGCTCCCACTGCTAACAATTTGCACTTGCTTATTATAATAACCCCGTAACTGCGTGTGTCAAATCCCACTCTATCGATCTCTCTCTCACACCTTTCCTTTAGACGGCTGTAAATCCTTTTATATTACGCTCCAGAGTGTCTTAAGGCTTATCCTCTTTCTTAACTCTCTCTATACTGTACTTTTTGTACTCCCACTATAGGTATTTCCTTCTTGCAATGGCATATTTTAAAAGCTCAAATTTAAAGATTTTACCTCCCTGATGTATGCACTGTGATGCAAACAAATGTTTAAAACCATTGAGCTTCAATGTGTCTGTCTGTGCCCTTCATTCAAATTGCAGCTACAGTTCAGTACCATGTTAGAATTAGCAGTTAACCAGAGCCCCTTAACAGAGCACATGCTGTTGATGGACACATTGGTGACTGGAGGGATCAAACACGTGACCATCAGTGTTTAAAGTCATGAAGTGCTTTACAGTAACAGCAAAGAATAAAAGTAAATCAAATCCAAAATGAAAGATAAAACAAGATTAAATAAAGAATTTTCAACAAATACCAACCGTTAAGAAAAAGCCATAAGACAAAGTGAATATTAGGAAGAGATTTAAAGGGAGGATATGGAGGTCCTCAGGCAGGGAGTTTCACAGCTGAGGTGCTGAGATTTTTGAACCACTAAAACGGCCCTGCTGCAGCAATCAGGCTTATCAGATCGCAGATATTGGCCGGAGCGTGACCGTGCATACATTCCTTAAAATGTATGCCAGTAAATGGCAGCAAGGACTTGTTGTGACATGTTTGCTTCTCTTAGAATGTGTCCAAAACCTGGCAGCAGAGTTTTATATAAATTGCAGTCCTCGGATGTTTTGCCTGCTTAGTCCAGAATAAAGTGCTTTGCAATAGTCAAGCCTGAAGCATGGATGACCTTTTTCTACATCTGTAAATGGAAGGAATGACTTGATCTTGGTTAAATGTCTCAGTTGGACAAGCAGGACTGAACACATAGATTACAGCCTCTTTTTTTACTATATTAGTGTTAATGCTGCTTGTGCTGGATTTGGATTCGATTGCAGGACATTTTTGGACATCCAGTTCTTAATTTCAGCAAGGCACATCGGTGGTGCCAGGCTTTATCGGAACATACAGTTGTGTATCATCCACATAGCAATGCAAATCGATATTATACCTACACATGATTTGCCCCAGGGGTAGCATTTATGAGATAAATAAAAAGTGATTTGCTCTATATTAACAAGTGCTATGAGATAATTCTGTTATGATATAGCGCTATATAAATAAAATTGAATTTAATTGAATTGATTCACTATAGAACCCTGGGTGACCAAACAAAAGAGAGCAGTTAACACCAGTGTTATAAGAAGTACTCAGATACTCTACTTAAAAATACTAATACCTGTCTTTTATGTAAAGTGAATTTATATAATACTTTGCACACTTTGATGTTATGGGATTGCCCAAAAGTAGACTCCTTTTGACAGGAAACTGAACGCACCATCTCCGTCTTGACAAATAGAAATATTCCAATGGATCCAGCTCTTCACCTTCTTAATAATTCCTCAGAGTTGCTAGTCCCAGAAAAGTGGTATGTGAGCAGCCAAGAAGCTCATCGCTCAACGTGGGCTTTCTCCACAAACTTTGATTAATTTGAACTACTTTATTTAAGGCTGAGTTTATCAATCTATAGCAAAGCGTGGTAACACTTAAAATTATGGGCCTATGGATTCCTAATAGTTTCCTGGAAATAACAATTATAGGGAAAAAAGAAAGTGCTCAGTTGACTTTCAATTAATTCCAAATGCTAAGCTAGCGTAACCTTGAGACTACTTGTCGGACTACAGGTCAGCAAAACATGAAAAAAAGGTTCAATTTGTCTACAAGCATACTCACAGTAGTTTCCAATAATAAATACATGAATTCAGGGGAGTAAAAGGTGCAATAATTCCCTCCGTAATGTAGTGGAAAAGAAATAGAAATACTATAAATATAAAATGGCAAAATTTCATACCTCAAAACTGTACTTGGACAGAGCTTTAGTAAATATATTTACCCAACTGCACAACTCTCTCCATGACACCTCACTACCATTCCTCTCCCAGAGGTGTACCTGTAGCAGTAGCTCCCTGAGCCTGCGCAGCTGGGACTCCAGCTGTTTGTTGTGGTCCTCCAGGATCTGCATACGGGTCTCCAGGCGCGTCTTGTGCTGCCGGAGAACCCGTGCCTCGGCCAGGAGCTCCTCATCCTGCTGGCCTTCCGCTGTGGGTGAACCTGGACCGCCCTCTCCAGCCTCAGTCAGCATGGGAACTGACGCCGCCTCCTCGTGCTTCCACTTGAGCCTCCTGTACTCGCCCTGCAGCACCCTGAGGGCCCATGGTGGAGGACAGATGAAGGAAAAACAGTCAGACTCACAGGTTGGTGCAGCATACAAAACATACACAAACAGCTGAAGGTATTTATCCAGCTTCCACCTGACAAACAGAAAAACACCTCCGCATAACAACCTGACATGTTTGTGAGTGATATAATTAGAATAATTTCACTGCATGCGTAAGGACTAACACGTAAAATCAGTGCAGCAAGGCTCTAATGTATTGTTGCCATCTTAGCATGTGGAGAGCAATCATCTTCATTTTGAACATAAGCTGCAATAAATCAATGTCTTCCATCTCTTACGTGTGTGGCGCTAAGGCCATTAACTGACTGCGCTGAGCGGTGAGGCATTACTAAAAGTGTTTTAATTTATTTGGGTGCTGGAAAATCATGCCGGCCTATTTAAGTGCTGAATTAGTAATAACCTTTTGTTTAGGACCAACATAAACTGCATATATCGCAGTGTCATCGCACCCAAATATCCAGTGCAGTCTGCCACTGTATTTTGTCGACACTGGCTTTACTTCCTCATTGTTTGGGGATCCCACAGACTCCACTCTTGTGTGTGTAACAATAATAAAAGAAGATTAGGGTTAAAGGTGTTTGATTCTGCTATTGATTTATTGTTCAGGTATGAGCTACATGAGAGCCACAGCAGGGGGTATAAACTGAGCAACAGCAGTAACTACAGTCATAAATAAGGACAACAGGGCACACTGCAGTGTCATAACAGGAAGCATACTTTGCAGCAAAACTGAACTGGGTCAGGGTTTCAGACACCCAAAGGGCACAAGTGTATGTGTGTCTATGTAGTTGTATGTCGCCGAGTGTGTGGAAAGGTCACAACCAAATTGAAGCCACGAGAAAATTATTCATATGAATCATTCGCATCAAGGTTGCCTCTGGTAACCAATTAAGCGGATGGGAGAAACGATTTTGCTTAATTTATGGAAAATACCTGAGCCTCTTACCTACTAGGGCACAATACATTCAAATTCAGGCATTAACGTCTAAACTAATGTGTGTCAGAGATGCTTTACACTCGTATCACACCACTCAATCCATAATGGACTCTTCCTGTCTCTTCTGCAGATTGTGTTCATGTTATCAGCAGATTATTTTACAGGCACTACTGTCATGTATGAACACAGAAAATGTTTTTTGTTTTCTTAAGGCTGTTCAATAGGATTTAGAGTGTGAAAGTGTTTACTCTCTGCAGAAGGTTGGCAAATGGCAGCAGACACACTGAAAAGAATGCACTGCCTCCAGATAAACACTTGCATACTCTATTTGTATTATTATGCTTCTGGGGAGCTTTCCTGATGAAAATCACTCCTTAAACCAAACTTGGTACGGTTCTGCTACATGCCTTATCCCAAACCTTAATCTACACCTCATTCAAATCTATAACCAAATCAAATTCAACACAGCTCTCAAAGCAATAGCAAGTCTTCACTGATGTGATGGGGTTGGTGTGCTCTGTTGACGTGCAACAATATGTGCAATCAATCTGCTCCAGAAGGATTTATCGTGTGTGAAAACAAACCTGCAAAAATGACTCCACCACCCAAACAAATCAAGAAAGGAACCCAGCTCCAGACTCAAAGCACCATGTGCTAACAAACAAACACATGTTTGTTTTTTGGCTACAGACCTGTTCTCGTTCTCCAGGCGGGCCAGGGTGCATTGGAGCTGCTCCTTGTCCTGGTGCTCCAGGTGGGCCAGCAGCATGTGCTGTCCGCAGGGTGAGTCATGGTCCAGGGCTGGGCTGGAGTGACGCAGGAGGTACTGATCTTCATCCCTGAGTCCCCCACACAGGAGACAGCACACTGAGCCACCAGCACACGGCCACCAGCAGCACAAAGCAGAGCCAAGGACGGCATGGGAGAGCAGACAGGCCAAAGCAAGGCAAGCAGAGCAAGGAAAGGTATCACAGGACGAGACACAATGCAACAAGACTGGACAGAATGAGATGGGACACAATGGCAAAGGCACTGTGCCAGGTTCACGGTCCAAATATTAAATTATTATAATCTGTAATAAACTTGGCTCACCGTTATAAACCCACTCACATTTATATAAATGGAAGGTAGACCTTAAGTTACATCATAATATATTGCTCAAATAATAAACACTTTATGGAACAGAAAACTTAATGTGCAGATCTACGATAGACCTGCGGCTGGAAAACAATAAATGCATCTGTGAATGTTTGGCAATTATTTTAATGGAAAGACAGCTGTTTGTCTATTTATATGTTGTGGTAATGCTTTGAGCTACAAAGTAAAACTTCTTTATTGAGCCAAAGTGAAAAGCAATTTATTGGCTTTGCATTGTAAGGCTAAATTATCAGAGAGGTATTTATAGGCCTAGTTCAAGCAGAGGGGTAAAGTTGAGAGATGGCCAGATTCACTGCAGCACACCTCTTCTTCTGTAAGATGTGTTATTTAGGAGGTCCCACGTAACCCTTTGATGCACTAGTGGGTCAACAATGAACCAATGAAACCGGTTGTCTTTGGAAAATTTTTTATGCCAAAAACAGGGATCTTACACTCTTACTTTTGTCAAGGATACACAGTATTTTCTGTAGACCACATCTCACCCACATTATTTTATGGACAATTTTACATTTGCTTTTTCTACCTCTGAAAAATATACTGTATATAACTAAAAGCTGTTTTTCCTAATGCTTACATTTTTATTATAATTACATGAAAGCGTGTCTGCTATTATAAGCAAATTAACCTGCTTCAGAGCTAGCTTACATTAGCTTTCCAACATTATTGTAATTGTGTGAGTGAAATGTTGTCACAGCCATGCAAGTTTAATAATGTCATAATAGGAATAAATATTACATTATATAACATTACTAGTGTTTGTGTGGAATTCAAACTATTATTTTGAACAAAATAATTAGCATGTTATTATTTATCATGAACAAAAAACACTGATTATAATACACACACAAGCGTTATGGTTCAGGACAGAAAACAGTATGATGCCAGCCAAACACCAGCTGGAGGCACAGATAGCACAGCGGCATGTACAGAGCCATGCAGCAGGAAAAACACTGACAGGCAGAAGGACAGGTTCACGGAATAAGAACAACCAGATACAAGGGCACAAGAGCAGGAAACAACACCGCTACACATAAGGGGTAGAAGTGAAGTGTCATGCATACAAACACACTCTCAGGCATGGAATTATAGACATACACAGATGCAAATACTATATGTAAATGCATTGGTATACACACATTTTTGTGACAAAGCTCCATCCAAGCGACACTCTAGATACATGCGCACGGCAACAAAGACATTGGAAGCGGGTTTAAGAAGCACAGGTGTCAGTAGTAAAGAGTGTTGCTGAAAAGTAATGTAGCTTTGTGTAAGACTAAAACTACCGTCTAATGTGGTGTCAATCACAGTCTCCTCTCAGAGCACACACACATAAAACATGTCTGAAAAGAAATAATGAGCACACTTCTCAACACACACACAGACAGACAACACTCTACTTTAAAGTGCGATAAAGAAAAGGAAGACCATCTCAGAGAAGGAGGAAACGGTCGACAACCCACACAGTTGTCAAAAAAATAAGACATGGACACACACACACAAATACATGATCTCAGTCTGTCAGTCAGTCTTTCCACCTGGCACTTTCTCAATGAGGACTCACCTTATTGGCTGCCTAATTCACAAAAAACATCCCTATTCTTCTCACTGCTGTAACCTCGTCATCTCCCCGCCACTCAGCCAGCTTCTACAAACACACACACACACACACACGCCTCTCTCGTCTCAGCTGGGGCTTTGTGCGTCTACCACCAGCCAAAGACTTTAATCACAGCAGGCATGTGCACAATGAAGGGGGGGCTGTGTGCACGCTGCTCGCTGTGGGTCATTTTCATTACGTGGCTGATTATTTATGTGATTACCAAATGTTTGCCATTACAGTCGAACATATATGCTCAAGCCTGGGCACACTTGTAAACAGAGAGACCGTCAGTGTACCGAGACGAAAGAGTATACACACAAAACACACACACAATCCCTGTGAACGGCTGTGGTTGTAATGAGGGGGCTCGTTGTGTGGGGGTGGCAGCATACTTACAGACTTTCATCAGGAGACAGGCTATCTGTGAAGAATGAACAATTCTGGCTCTCCATTTCTGCCAACCTGTATGTGTGTGTGTGTATGTATGTATATATATATATATATATATATATATATATATATATATATATACACACACATACACACACAAAGAGAAATACAGGAGAGTGGATGAGTCAGAGCAAATGTGGGAAAAAGCAACCCATTGATATGATCACACACTAGGGAAATATGCCCCCTCAAACACACGATAAAACAAACAATCTGTACAGTTTAGCATTTAAGTAGTGTGACGAAGACCTGTGGCCTTTACGTATTATGGACTGCTACTGAACAGCTTGCTGTCCACAAACATCTGGCTGACAAGACTGCAGAGTGGCAGAAATTCCACAGAGTACGAGCTATAAAAGTGTCCACAAAGAGGGAGCATAAAACTCTGATAAAGTATTACCAGCATGCAGGCAATACAAAAAGACTTTCAGAAATGTGCTGTTGCGGAGCACCACGAACAACAACTGTGTGCGTGTGAGGAAGCAGCAAGTGAGCTGCTGTGTGGCTCGTCAGGACCAAGGACAGTGCTCCTAGTTCTGCATTATGTCCTGCTGACGGTCAGTGGACATCTGCACTGCACATGCTGGCTTTTAGGGTATTTAGGCCACTGCCTTGCATGATAGCTCGCTGCCACTGGTGTGTGAGTGTGTGTGTGAATGAGAGGCAAAGTGTTTCAAGAATATAGTCCATTTACCAAATAAGGAAATAATGAGAAAGGACAAATTGGTTAGATAAAATATTTACACAGGCTATGGCAAGAATGAAACATATTACGCTGCATATTAAACTACATATTTTGACCGATTCATATTAAATGGTTGACAGCTCAAATAAGCAAAAATCAGTATCACGTATCAGTAGCCGTGTTTTAACACTACTCTCGCATATTCTTGACTGAAAAACCTTCACCTTCCATTACTATCACCTTTGCCTCCTCCACCTACATGTATAGCTTACACCCACTGCCACCCATTCTCTGACACCCATTAAAAGGAAATGTGGGAAGACATGATCTAAAGATGCAGGATAGGACACGTTGAGTGAAATTGGATACACCACATAATCAATTCTGTCAAAACTGAATAT
Source organism: Gadopsis marmoratus (assembly GCA_036023855.1). Taxonomy (NCBI): domain Eukaryota; kingdom Metazoa; phylum Chordata; class Actinopteri; order Centrarchiformes; family Percichthyidae; genus Gadopsis; species Gadopsis marmoratus. The sequence continues at coordinate 16,172 of JAVQJF010010689.1, forward strand.
CACATGTTAATGATATACAGTGTAACTGGGCCAGGCAACCAAAGGGTGGGTTTCTCCTTCAAGTGAGGTAATTAACCAGCACAGAGAACCAACCCACTGATGCATCTGTGCTAGGAGCCTTGTGGCTGCCCACATGCATGCATACATACACGTGTGCCACGTGAAAAGCTAGTCTTAAATCTACACTGCAGCAAACACACATGACACACCCAACGCTGCATTATCTTTCGCGGAGTGTCGTCAGCTGAAGGAGTGAGGGATGGGAAGAGGAGCGGTGAGTGATGTAGAGGCTGTCAGGGACATCCACACTACATCCCGTTTCTCTCCAGTGTCCTGCGAGTCCGTAACACTGAGAAATTTAGGATCTATCCATGTTGTATTGCAGGAAGCCCGGCCTGTGAACATGACCGCTCGTAATTCAATCTGTGACACTATTCATCAGAAAGCCTCCACAAACCTGGAGCTGCAGTGAGGGACAACAGCAAATGAGAAAGGAAAGGGCAGAAGAAAGTAATGGGAAATAGTATTGTGGCTCTGTGTGTATGTGTGCGTGGGTGTCTTGTGCATACATGTGTGTTAAGCTTCTTGTATGAATGTAAATAGTGAGATGAGAAACGGGAGAGAGCGCGGCGGTAAGTGAGGAGAAATCCTAACAGAGTTCTAAGAGCTGTTTTATTATCTTCCTCTCATTCATCCTCTACAAGATGTCGAAGCAGAGCTGATGATGAAAGGAGTTAACTCTACTCCTGCATCGATATGGGTCGAACAGAGGCTGTCTCTGTGTTTGACATGGCTATGAAATCTGGCTTTCCCAACCCAAACATCAAATACTTTCTAAATACTGGAGACAACTTTATTGCCATGGGTTAACATGTATACTGCTCACTGACTGAAGGGCACTTTGACACACACACACACACACTCACATGTCTAATATGCCATCCCAAATGACACTGACCTGCCAGTTATGACATCCAGTATTTTCTATTATATCAGCTTGACTTTCCATTAGAGTTCAAAGTGAGCGGTGAGTTGTGATTAATGCGGTGAATTAATTCAAATAAGAAGTGTGATTTCTCCCTTTATATGCTATATTCACTGACAAGTAGAGAGGTGTGGGAGGGAGAGAGAGAGAGAGAGAGAGAGACAGAGAAAGAAAGAAAGACGGTTTATTGAAGTCCAATCTGCATGCTGCCAGAGTACAGATAAAATACTCTACATTCCCATAATAAGGACTGTCTACTCCTATTACAACGGTGCTCAGATCAGGGTGCCCTCACTTCTCTCTTTCTCATTGTGTCTAAATCTGCAAATGCCGATACTCATTCCCTTTAGCCTGTGTATTGTATTTATGGCACGCTGGACCCAAGTGATAACTGGTTAAAGAACTACACACATGGGAGGAGGACAAAATAACAAAAAACACAGTACAATACACGCACATGGTAAAAAATAAAAGCAATGCCTCTTATTGTTTTGCCTTTCTTGATAGACTACCACGCGGACCCCATCAGCAACACAGTTACAGTGCCTTACAAAGGTATTCATACCCCTTGCCCGCCAGACTTTTCAGATATTTATTTATAAAAAATCTTGAACACCACGTATCATTTACCTTCCACTTCACAATTATGCTCTACTTTGTGTTGATCTATCACATAAAACCCCAATAAAATACATTTACGTTTGTGCTTGTAACGTCACAAAATGTGGAAATGGCCAAGGGGTATGAATATTTTTGCAAGGCACAGTAACTAAAAAACAAAAGAAAAAGCATCAAAAACTACCATTGAACGTAATAAAAATACCTATGAGTTTGAATGCTTGATAACACAGTTTAACACAGATGTAAAGATATATAAATAGACATATGAACAGTGTGTTACAAAGCATTTAAAGATCATTCACTTATTCACAAGCAGGTTTAAAGTATAAGTCTCAAGTGTCTGTATTTTTCTTATTGTCAACAAATCCCATGAAAAGACCAAACTAATACTGAGTTGATCCAAATAACAAGTGTTGTCTAGCGATGCCTGACACAGCTTACACATGCCTCTGTGCCACAGAGCTCCATTGTTGTCCAAAACTATTAAAAACACGTCAATGAGCTGAAGTTTATTTAGAGTTAATCCGATACACACTCCTGCTGCCAGAAATACTAACCAGCTCACCAGATCCGGGGTTGAAAATAGGTCCCCAGCTAAATTACTGTTTGTGCAACATTTGATAAAAGCGACAGTGCCCAGCTGCTTTTGGAAATAATGAAAGTATATATTCATGACCTGCCTTTAAAGAATTACTTCTTCAGTGGTAAAGAATGGGCTTGAGGCCGAGAGCTAAAGACAGGCTGACAATAACAGAAATATAAATATATCGGCAGCCTTGTATTTTAAAACTGTTTATACATGTGTTCAGAATTCATGCAGATACATCTTTATAAGAATACAATGTTGTCATGCATATAAACTCTGAGTTGTTACACACATAATACACTACATACACTAAATTTCCTTATATCTACTTACAACTACATATTAATGTGCTATAAACCATTTAGTGATTGCTTATTTAGTGCTTATAAAAGAAATGGGGAATGCTACCATGTTGGGAGCATAGCCCAGTGAACTCAAATAAAGACCATTATTGTCTTATGCAGAAAAAAAATGATTGAGAAACAGAGATGGCTTCCTGACATGCAAAAAGATAAGCTTAATATGAGTAAAGTTGCTAAGATACTATATAGATACAGTGGGGACACCTCTACAAAACTTGATTCAACAATGGCAGTTTTTCTGGCATTTTCTCCGCAGGCCAAGGAAAGCAGACAAACTGTGAATGTGTCTCATTTTCACTAAATTAGACCATTTCCAGTTTATTTCGGTGAAGCCTGTTGGCAGCTACAGTATTATGCTGGTGAAGATTTTTCTGAGTGACCAATATGACTTGGTCATGCTGTTTTGAAGCAAACTGTGCTGTAATTAGCAACAAATGCGTTAACGTAGGAGAATGGAACCGAAGAGATATTAAAGAATGGAGAAGAAGAAAGGCCTAGAAGAGAGAGAGAGAGAGAGCAAGAAATAGAAAAAGAGGGGGAAATAAATGTGCGGGTGGGAGACAATAGAAGAGAGGGAGCAGAGATAAGAATAAAATGAATTAAAGGCAAACAGAAAACAGGAGAAAGGGGGAAAAAGGGAGCGATAACAGGGGTAAAGAGGACAATTGTGCCTGCTGTCTTGTTGGTGTCTGTTCCCTTTGCTTTGGCAGGGTGTATGTACGGCAGTTGTGTGCAAGAGCCTCAGGGAAATAATACACAATGGCACACTTACAAGCACACCCACCCACACACACACACACACACACACACAGCAGGCACAGTGGATATGTGTGTTGTACTGTGGGCAGAGCTGCCAGGAGTATGGGAGTCCAGTGCTGTGCCTTGTTTATAACCTGTCAGACAGACACTAATCCACACCAACAGCTCCCAGGTGACCAATGGGCTCACTGCCGTAGCAAGTGACAAGCCGCCGAACCCCACTGACCGCCACACACACACACACACACACACACACACAACCACCACAAACTGCTCTGCGTAAGTGCACCAGCGTGTGTTTGCGTGGAGAGTAAGCGTGAAGGAAACTGCTGGGCAGTACAGTCTCTACCCTGGCTGGAGTACAGTGCACAACACAGCCAAATCAATAATTCAATCAGTGTGTGGTGAAGACTAAAAGGTGAGGGAGCAGAGGAGGAAGGGAAGGAGAAGAGGTGGAAGCAAGGGTGGAGGGAATATAAAGGAGAATGAGAAGAGTAATGATTTGATGTATAGCACAGCAAAGGAAGCCACGTACCTGCTGGCATAATGTTCAATCCTGCTGTGTGTGTCAGCGTGGGGCAGCTTGGGAGAGGAGCACGGCCTGGGAACAACAGAAGAAGAGTGAATGTTTGGTTTGCAGAAAAGTCAAATCTAAACTTAATTCACATATAATTTGCTAGAATCCATAAGAAGAGAGTTTTGATTTTGAACACGGAACACTTTATCGGAAGGATGCAAACAAGACATATTGTTTTCACAGTGGAGGAAAGTACATTTAGGCAAGTGCTGTTCTTAAGTACAATAATGAGGTGCTCAACTATTTCCATTTTATGCTACTTTATACTAGTTTGCGGATTAAGATTTTGCACACAAAACGTATGATAGTCTTAAAATATGATGCATTTCTAGTGATTAAACCACTAGTTCCCAGCATTTTTGGCTTGTGATGCTTAATAAACAAGGAATAGTCATGTCCCTTCAACACAGGTTGCATGTGTCTATGAGCTATGAGTAGTTCAGGATCTGGAGTGAGGGAGATCTGGAGCATACAGTTATAGTAAGAGCTTTTGAATAAGGCAGAAAACATGACCAAGAATCTTGAGCATGCAATGGTACATCATCATGTTAATGCAAATCATGGATCGGCCTCCACCCTAAAATCCTGTGGTACTGGGAAGATTTCAGCATCCCCTAGAGAGGAGACACTGTAAACAAACTGATGTGCAGGGAAAGCTTCTGCATTTATACATGAAATACAACTGAGCCGTGGACTAAATGAAGGAATAAATCTATCTTGTTTATTTGTATAATGCTTCCTTGGTATTTTGATGATTAGTAGGATGTATAATAATATATGCTGTGGCAGTATGGCATTGGTGAAAACTAATCAACAACCAAATATTAGCTTGGCGCAGCAATTTAGACATCTACACTGCCTCTTCTTGCTGTGATGAAGACACGCTTTATGTCGCAAAATTAGGTGCTTCACATTATTAATGCTCTTAATATAACCACATGCTCACGGTCTCCTCTCCCCATATCCCACCTCTGTCTGTTGAGGCACCTGTTGGAGTGCCTTCATCCTTATTCTATTAAAATAATTAGTTGTTTTTATTTTTTTACAATTAACACTTGAAATGATGATGGCACTTGCAAATGTCAAGGTGACCAAATAGCTATTTCTTAGATTTGTTTCACTTTAACAACTTTTTGTCAAGCAGAGGTAAAACTATCCAACACTTGACATCTAGAAAGCAAAGATTTTAGAAAAACTGGGGAAAATAAACACAATTCTATGTTGCAGACATGTTTTTTCTTCTTCTCTATCTTGTTAATAACCTCGCAACCTCCCAGATATATCCTAAAACTCACTTGAAGTGTCCCCACCCCCAGGATGGAAACCACTCTATGAAATGACCCCACAAGGTGTAAAACAAAAACAAAAAATCAGCTCCATTTCAACCAACGACAACATTAAAATTCTGCTTATATGTATACTAATGCATTAGTTAATTAAGCAGTAAAGTATATATATGCCCCCCCACGACCTTCTGAGGATAAGGGGTATAGATAGATAATAGCAGTAAGTATAACAAGTAAAAAGTATAATAGCATATAATAATATGAGGTATCATTCTGCATAATTAGTGCTTTTAATTTTGATAATCGTATCTACTGGAGTTTTGTCTCTGCTCTGTGTCAGTGGATGTTAATGTTTGAGGTAATAAAATGTGAACCCAACAGTGACACAATCAGCCAAACAATGGACCCATAATCATGTTAAATCTTCCTGGATGCTGTCGTCGCCTTGAGCTACACCTCTTGATGATCTCATGGATTTTAGTCTCATCGCTCTTGTTTTTCCCCTTTGGGTGAGACTCACCCATGTGAGCGGAGCACCTGATCCAGACTGAGATCACAGGAATGACATTACGTTAATTCTGAACACAGAGCTGTCCCTTTAGCCCACCACAGCGAGTCAGCGTGCCCACGATTGTCAGAGCATAATTGGCCCACAGCAGAAGGATGAAAGTGAGATAAAGTGAGAGACAGATGACAGAAAAGACAGAGAAAGAGAAGAATGTCTGTGTGTGAGAGTGTTTACGCGTGTGACTCACGTCTCCGAGCTCTCAGCTTCCAGCACCGACTGCACCGGCAGGTAACCTCTCTGAGGGTGCTTGGTGAAGTACTGCTTTGACCTGAACTTATTCTTCAGAGTCTTGGCAAAGTCCCTCATCTTCTCTCCCGAGGTTGTCTGGAGTGTGATTTAGGAGTCGAGGGGTGGGGGAGTTGGAGGAGGGGTGACAGGCCGCAGGAGTGGATGGGTGCGAGACAAATGACACCGCTTAAGAACTCTTAAAAATCATTTTGCTTTCTCCAAAATGACCTCATCTGAAATTTGTCCACATTTGTCTCAGAGCTGGTTTATCTTATTGTGACTTCAGAAGACTAACTTATTCCTCCATCTGCCTTCTAATTCAGTTTCTGCTGCTGCTGTTTCGATCCCTCCCTTTTCTCTCTCCTGCTCTCTCTATCAAAGTAGAAATCCATGGCGCCTTCCTGCCTCAGTGTTGTGAAAAAAAATGTAGCTAGCTAATGTGAAATATTGTCCAGTGAAAAAAAAAAAATCATTGTACAGATGGCCTTTTGCTATATTTTACAGCTCAGAATTGATTAGATATTAAATCTGGCACCATCTCAGTATACTCCAGCTACTCCTTAGGAATTAACTTGACTTCGGAGACTGCAATCGCTGAAGACTCTGGTTTTATTGGCGGTTAGTGCACAATGTGTGCGCCAAGTAGCACTACTGATGAGTGGTACTCAATCGCTGCATACTATAGATCTGGACGAGGCAGTGGCAGATAGAGATCTCACAGCGGAGAGGGAGCTAATTCTACATGTGGCAGCAGGAATAAGGAAGAATTTTTTGGAGTACAGCTAAGTTTTATTCGTCCCTGGAGCCTTGAATTTGTATTCGGTTAAAGCACTCGATAATGTTTGTCTTACCGGCGTGTAGTACTCCATGATAGGGTAGTGCAGCTTCTTTCCCTTGGTAGTGCGGCCTGTTAGAAAACATGTCTGGCAGATGTCCACATTGAACTGCTTCAGACTGCGATACCTGTCAAGATCAATATAACACAGAGGCTGGACTGATGTTTGCAAGAGACCTGGGCAGAGTAGAGGTGTGTGTGCTGAATTTTTGTGCTTTTTTCACACATCCCTCTGCTCCAGACAGGGATCGGGGATGATTGATTAAAGCCACCTGTTAGACAAAATTGTAATTAGTGTCCATATATTAAGTGAGAAATGGTGCATTTTACAATACACATAAGAAGATGAAACCAAAATTTGAGTATATTAATCAAACACATAGTTTGCACACATACCCAAATTATTTTCTGTGCCAGATTTTATGAGGATGATCAAGAGTTTTCAAAAGCATGATGCTTTAGGTTTGCCTCAATAAATTAATATTATTGCACAGACTGGAGTGGCTGGCTGCTCCCCTTATTATTATACATTGCATCTTAGTAGCAAGGCATCTCCAATAAGCCGCTATTCTAGTGAGCAGTGATTCTTCTTATATATAATGAAAACAGAAAGCACCATCTGCCACTATTAAAATGGATTTCTTTGCTTCTCCTTTTGACTTTTAAAAGCCCTATTCTTATTGTTCTAATTATAAACATTACATTAACTATTCAAACTTCTAAACTAGCCAGTTCTTTTAACATATCATTTCCATTAAACTTGCAGGTATAATCCACACAATTTTACTATTTAATTCTACCCAACAGCTGTATTTGGGTTGTGTATGTGCATATGTTCCCCCTTAACAACATATTCATTCATATCATTTGTTCTTTTCTTTTTTATGCAATGTTGCGATAACCTACCGTGATCATAGTCATTTCATGTTATGTTACTTATACGTGTATGTACAATACATAGTATCTGCATGTACTGTGTGTCCATTTACCTATACTGGCATCCCTACCTGAAGCCTTTGATGGGACACTGTTTGCAGACGTAGCATTTGGCCTGGTGCTTGGTCGACTCTGCAGCAGTCACACGGTGGAGGACAGGCAACCAAACCATCGACTGGGGCTCCAGGCTCATCCACTCCAGGAAGTGAGAAACCTCAATCGCAGGTTTCCCTGGGGCCTGGTAAAGGAATGTGGGAGGGAGGAAAGAAGTGCAGGAGACAGTAAAAAATCCAAATATAGACCAACAGCAGGGTGGGTACATGAGGTAATGCGAGGAGAAGGTGTGCGTCCTTCCCAAAGGTGGTTTCAGGTGAGCAATTGTTGAAAAAAGGAATCAAAGAGTATATAAAAGATAAGAGGAGGAAGGGGAGCTTGAAAGAAGATGTATTACACTGTTGTTTATCTTTTGCTTTTATGCAACTAATTGAACAATTATAAAGCTAAAACACAGCAGACATGCATTATGTGTCTGCGTGTATACTGTATGTGTGTTTGCAGACTCACCTTGTTGAGAATTCCAGAAAATGGGATAAAAATGAAGTCCACCTAATAAAAGAATGACTTGCTAAGCTATGAAAATCTGTGATGTGCTAAATTTTCATTAAGTCTGCATCAGAGATGCATTAAGGAGGTTGATTTCCCTGGGGCTTCCTCCACCGCTCAAGCAAAGTAGCATACTAAATGTGTGTGTGCGGGCACAGATCACACAGACTGTGAGGTGTACAGAGGTGTAGAGTTTCCTCTCTGGTGGGGAGGTCAAATAGCAGCCACTCGCATACTGAACACCTGGAGTTGGCACCGACTATGCTGAGCATGCCGCTGCATCTCAAAGCAGAACGCTGAGCAGATGGGATGCTTTAAACATCATTGGAAAAGTAGAGTGATAAACATTCAGTCATCCATAAAAACGCAGTGCTTTCTGCATATATCCACTAAACGGCATGTATTGGTGAATCAAACAATCAATGTACAACACCTCTCACAAATTATCAAAATATTTACTTAATGGAGAGTTATTCCCTCAGTTGAATTTGACCTAAGAACCTCTGCAAATACCATCACACCTTCAGCAAAATCATATTGTTCTGTATAACCTCCTTACTCTGCATTTTCAATCCATCTGCTCCTCTGCCAGCAGAGTCTAAAAGTCAACGTTATGTGAGGTGGCAGCAAATGCTGTACCCACATATCCACAAACTGATGTCACTTGTTTCCAAGCCAAGTGATAAACAGGCAAATGGGTCACACCCCAATACACATTACATGGATATTTCATCTACAGCTAAATGCCCTGACATGGAGCAAATGGAGAAAGCATAGCTGATACAGCAAGCATGGACCAGAATAGAGGGCGTATAATTAGGATTGGATAGGATTTGCCTCGAAAATGAGGGAATTAAAATTCTTTGCATAGGCCACCTTCCAAAAGAGCCGTGGCCAGCTCCTAACAACACCCTAATTATCTTGTATCCTGAATTGAATGTCACAAGGTGAAGTTCCAGAAACCTGTGCTAAACGTACAAGTTCAGACACATTCAGCACAAGCAAAGGATGGAACGACAAATTAATTCATGCTTTGACCATGTCTCCTCATTAGCTATCACTCTGTGCTCTACTGGACTCAGTGACCTCGCTTCATCGTATCAGTATTCCAATAGATCTTATTCTAAAAGCAACTTTCCAACCTCTTGGATTTCACGATCATGCATTATCTGCTACTGACTGTTTCGTGAGCATTAAAAGCAATGCAATATTAATGTGCTGTAATGTTTGTACGGCAACATTCTAAGTATGTGTGTCGGGGTTTCTTCAGGTAGAATAATTAGAACTTCTCCATTTCCTGAAATGATGGATTTAACTTCCTCTTCCTCTGAAGGAAAGTCGGACTGTGCTGATGTCAGTAAAACACAATGGTCATCACATAGCTGGCAGCTTCCTGATGTGACATCATCATTTTTTCATACTCGGTTTTTGATAGAAAGTATCTCAAAGTCAAATGTTTGATTTTGCCATTCAAGGTTCATCCTTTACAATTCTGTTTATGTATTTGTAATACTGTCCGTTCTGTTCTGATTATCTGGAGGTCGCTCGATATTTTCCTACATAGTAATTTATAGAATAGCGGGCTTGAGATACATAACAGTATTCTGTAATAGCAGAAATAAGTGGGTTTTCAAGGTCAACTTCAAATTCAAAATTCTCGTTGAGGCAATCAAGCCATTAATTCAAGCATTGAATAGCACTATCAAGTCTTACAACACTCCGCAGTGGTGGTCAGCCTCTCACTTGCTTCAAGTGTGAGTATGCTGGTCTAACAGGGATCCAATAGAATCCATATGAACGTCAAAGCTGCTGAACAGTCCTGGAGTGAACTCACAACATATTCCGGCCAGATGATTTCAGTCGTGTGTGTGTGTATAGCAAATTGTACACACGCATCTGTGAATGTGTTTAGGCGTGACATGCATGGTGATGCTCACCACGCGGAAGCAGCTGCGGACACTGGGCTCCACATTGCTGCCCCCAAAAGCAGCGACTTCACCCAACTGGCGGGGGATCTGGATGGCTTCATGGAGCAGCAGGCTGAGGTGGCGCTGGTCTGTCAAACCTCCAGGACCAGACACCTGACGGAATAAGTCTGCAACCACCAGAAAAAACAAAGTAATGTGTCAATTACGCCATAAATAATCTGATTATACACCAGTGTGCACCAGCATTAGATGTGCACTTCATTTGTATGAATGACAAACAGTTGCTTGCATGTGTATAATCATTGCGTCCATTTTCCCTACATATCTACATGTGCTGATTTAGGGCATTTGCATTCATGGCTATAAGTTCTCTTTTGAAAATGTAAATTAGTCATTTAATTTTAAAGGGCAGAAGTCACAATTTAGAAAGTGTGGAACTTTGTCTGCAAAATAACAGCATATCTTTAGTATGAACATAAAAAACTGTATGCTGAGTTTAGAACAGCAACATCATCATCCGTTTTTCTAACAGTGATCCTCCAGTCTGAGGTAACAGCTTTACCAACCCTGGTTTTGTGGAATAGAATTCACTTCCGCTACATATAGACAGACACATCATATAGATGGATATCCTATCGGTATTAGTGGCCTGGCTGGTGTGCTTGAAGATGAAAAAGCGGCGACAGAGTGGAGTCTTGTCAGATTTTAAATGAGGCCTTTACCATGCTAGCTGGGGCTCTGTCTGTCACTGAGGAGATGAATGCGGACAGGCATGAGAGGGTGCTGCACAATGTCAGTATAAGCATCCCATGTATCCCCCACTCTGTGTACTTATTCAACTCTACAGGGACAACGCTTGGCTTTAACACCTGCATGTTTAGAGTCTCCTCTATATAGCTCTCATAACCACAGCTGAAGCACGTTTGACATTTTAAATGCTCACATTGAGCTGTTTGATAGAGATGAGTTTTGGACATGTTTTATGGAGACACTATAACAGTATATAGGCCTATTACATCTGAAACGTGCAACCTGCAACGTTGCAAACCCTGTAGTGAGATAATCATATTCCTGGAGTTGGCTGCCCAAGTCACAAACTATTAGAACACCCATTAGTAAGTTTGGTTGTGAAGTCTTAAATACGTTTTCAGTAATGACTAGTTAGTATGAAACTAACTCTTTTGCTAAATTGGGGTTGCACACACAGTTTTAGCTATAAAGCCCTCAGTAAAGTGTATATCAGTTTCTAGACAAACATGGCTTCACTGGAGCCACTGGTGGAACGACTGACAAAGAGAATGAGATTGCCATTCCTAGCTACATGACTAAAATAAATTCCAAAAGTGAGGTAATGTAGTTTGACAAGTTTTTGAAGATTAAGTAAGAGTGAACTAGCAGTGCAAATCCAGAGTAAACCACAAGCTCAATTTTCACTACACAACTTCAATGGACTAATTAATTCCTGCTAATATATTCCGAAACTGATATTGTTGGGTTATTATTTTTTGCTGGTGTGAAAATTAGAAGCAGAAGCCAGTGACATAACAGTAAGTGGTGCTTTAGTCAAATTAGGTGCGAAAGCAATGTTGATGTCTGCAAAATTGTGTTTGTGCAGAGGCATATAAAAGCAAGTAACTTGAGATGTAGTATCAAAAATGTACATTACCATAATGTCAAGTAATCAAACTACTTTTTAAATAGTAATGACAAGTGATGACAAGCATCTTCACAGCATAATCACAAGCCACAGACTGGAGATGATGGAATAAACACCCACCATCTGTATCTCAAGGTGGGCTGATGCAAATGCATCAGATTTATTTTCAAATATTATTCCAGTGACGTCTGGAGATGGCAAAAAGGCAATCAGTCAGAGAAATGACAAACTGTTAAGGCCACCACATGTCTACCTGGAGCCAGAAAAAGACGGCTGACTCACCTCAGGGACCATTCATTGAAGGTGAATCTGTTAAGAGCTGACACAGATGGTGTGCCAAGCATGAATAATCCTGGCATAGGTTTAGCCATGTTGTCTCAGATCCTGTATCAACTACAAGCTGCTCCAGGTTCAACTATCATCAGTTCAAATGCTCACTCTCCATATTACCTATATTTACAGGGTGACTCGTAAACTGGTTACAATAGACCAGTAAAAACATATCTCAGACTGGAGCGGCACACTAATAAATAATTCTGACATAATTTATAATCGAAAAACCAGGAAGGAAGCGACTCTTTGCTAGCTGATTTGTGAAGAATAAATGAGAGTGAGAGCCATAGAGAGAGTGTGCATCAATGGTGTCTTTGGCAAGCAATCCTTTTAAGGCCACCTGTGTACTTTGTAGAAGTAAAGAAAGCATTCTCCATTATGGTGGCAGAGTCATTTCCTCCATTAGGCTAAGTGGATGTCTTTATGTAATACTGGCAATCAAGGCCGTTTTGTTTTGGCTCATTGTTTGCAGTTGAGGAGATGCATTAGGCACATGATTGTGCATCAGACTCACATTTGTACTTCTCTTGGACGTCTGCATTGCACAAGCTCACCAATCCCATCTTGAAGCTGAGAACTCGCATTTTGCCATTCCGAGAGCTAGTGCAGAGAAAGAGGAAGAAAAGAAAAAGGTTGTGAGGATAGAATTTTTGTGAATGATCTCACATTATGGTGTATTGTGTTGTTGTAATATATATTCATACATTGGAGGGATAGGCGCTAACATTTTCAAGCACTGGCTCCACACCAAGACCCTAAATTCCGTAGCCAAGACACATTTATGGTGGCCCAAATGTAAAGTAATGTAAAAACAACACGGAAAAGGCAATTTAACACAACTTAACACCGTCATCCTTAACTGTGACACTTCAATAAATGAAATGACACTAACAGAATGAAAATATATTTTTATGATAATTTATTTAAATTGAAAAGTCAAAGTTCTTTGTAAATATGTGGTATGTTCTGGAACTATAACGTTGTTTAGGCAAAGGAAAGGTATATCCAGTATATGGATAAAACTTGGTGGCCACACAGGGCCACCAAGTATTTGGTGGCCACACACTAACTTTTGTGGCCATGGACAATGGTTAATGTCGAACCCTGCATTGGCAAAGCACTACTGAAAGGGCCAAAGTGTGTAGGAGCTATGTGGGTCAACACACTACACTACAGGTCAGTGCAACAGCATGAAATTGTATTAGAGCACATCCAGAGTAACCTAAAGGCACTACTGGGACTGAAGTGTTCTGTCAATGAGTGTATGTCCAAAAGAACAATAATAAGCTCACATACACCACAATGTCACTTACAAATGAACATGCATGCATAGTGCATAAACACACACTTAAGAACACACATATATCCAGCATTTGTGAGGCTAAGAAGCGCTGTCCACAGCTGAATAAATACTCTGATCACTGGCCAATGGCAAGGCCAGTGAGATGGATGCTGTTGTGCCCTGACCTGAGCCTAAAAGGGTCACATTAGATTTTTTTTCCCTGCTTGAAATAAAAAAGGGGGATATGGGGAAGCTACTATGAAAAGGCTGGATTTTGAGGGGCAAACACATCGCCACTGTTCGCGTCAGATTTCACAGCTGCAAAAACAGCCTGGAAGAACTTACTGCCAAGCTAAGCAGCATTGACAGAAAACACAGGCTTATCCAATTACCGTTTGAATCGTTAAGTGAGAAATCAAGAACATCACATTCATCAGACATCATCAGATCAGTTAAGTATAAAATGAAATCAAAGGGTGAATTGAATTTCCAGAGCTGGATGGTGCTTTGAATGTGTTCAAAAAACAAAGTAGGGATGCCATTTTTTCTAAAATCCGCAGATAGGTCAAACCACGAGGAAGTGAAACATTACTCAGGCCAGCCCATTAGAGTCAGGTTGTGAAAATTAGAGTCACATAGAGAAACATGATAAAGGAGAGCATTACTGTCTTTTCCCCTGTTAGATCCAGAGGAGCTGGGGAGCACATGGGGGCGACTGACTGTCAGCACCTTTCACACACACTTTCCGCTGCGTGTCGCATGCCATCTTCAATATGCACCCCAGTGCTGCTCCTCGGGGGACATGTCACTCCTGCACACCCTGCTAGTGTGACACGCCTCTGGAGGATACGCAACCACGCATGCTGTGATATACTGTAATGCACGTTCACTGGCACAAACATGAACAAACACGTACATACAAACGGACACACAAACATATGCACACTTTATTCAGATTCACTACCGCTATTTATGGAAAACAAAAAGCAATTACTGAAATTTATGCAGAGGGTGAAGTGTCTGATTGTCTCTCATTAGCAGCAAGTAGTTAAGAGCTACTGCCTGAATTTACAGCACTCATGGGGGTTATTCCTGTATTTCTGTGTCTGTGCTCTGTGTTTTTGTCTTTTGAGATGGCACAAAATGGGGTGAATGTTGGTGTGAAAGAGGATTTGTTTCTGCTGTGTCTCAGAAGGGATGACTAGCCCTCTGCCTGGACATTGTTATTGGAGCTTTAGCCATACTGTGGCTCTTTATAGGTGTCTGTACAACAAGCCATTGAACCAATTACATCAATCCACAGACAGACTGTCCTCTGTGAGGAACAGTTAAAAATATTTTTTATAGTTTTTTATTGTTAACTGTTTATGGTGGCATGAGATCACACAGTGAGTCTTTGTGTGTATGTGGTGTGTATTTACCCAAAGCCCCATTATTTTTGATACTTCCATTGACTCAAATGATGTAGTGCAATGTGAAAGGATCCTTTAGCAGTGCTAAACCCAATGAGGATTACACCCGACTCTGCAGCATTTCTAGATACAGGACCATCATAGAGTACTATGTATCACGGTCATGGGCGGCAACTTAAGTGGCACAGTGTCAGTCGCATGTAAAGTAACAAAAACAATACAAACACTATACAATACAAAAGTCTAAATGATTGGTGGTAATATTGCAATCATACAAGGAGGTTAATTAGTATAGTGTAATTGTTGGTATATAGTGGTATATAGTGTATATACTAGTACTACGGAATCTTGTATATATACACACACTATGCCTGGCACTCTTGTGTCTCTCGTGTTTTTTTTAATCTGTCTTGTCATGTATCATTCCGTTTTTCCTGAAGCACATCGAGTCTACCCATGCCGTATAAAACGTGCTATATAAATAAACTTGACTTGTGATTACCAAAAAAAAATAGCATCAAAAACCATGCAGCAGAACCAGAGACGTTGCCTTTTTTATTCCATGCATTCTTCTTTTTTGTCAAAGCCCGTTTCCTACATTATCTACAATGCAACTCAACTGCCCACAAATCCACACCACCAGACTTTGTTTATTGTTTATTTTGAAATGTGTATTCTGTAACATCTTGAGACAATTTATCCCTCTAAGGCCACAATATGGCTTTAAAAATCTTTTTTTCACATTTACAGTAGTTCTGACCTGTAAACAGACTGACATGTTAAACTGACACAGTTCCCCTTCAAGAACCATCAGTGATGAGGCTTAACAATGAGCTTAATCTCATCATCTTGATTTTTCAGCCTGCACACAGGCAGTATGGTCAACGTCATCTACTCAGTATACATCAGTGAGTGAGTCAAAATACAGTAAACACAAACCAAAGAAATTCAATCATCTCTGGATGTAAAGAAACTTTTCTGAGGAGTTGGTGGAGACTGAATAAGAGCTAAAAGCCAAATTAATATTGGTCAGGTGGAAAGAAACACATCTCCAAATGGAAATGAATGATGCTCTGCATCTGCCGCATGTGTAGCACTACCTTGATTGGACAATGGTATATGAAAGCTCTGTTGCTTAACTAATAACTTCATGCAGCTTTCAACGTAAATGGGTTATAATAAATATGTCACTTTTGTCAAGATGGAAACATCTCAACCCGGTTCTCCCACCTGTCGTAGACGTTGAGCAGCCAGTTGAGACACATGTCAACGCAGAGTGGAATGTTGACCAGGATGGACCTCTCCTCCTCCAGCCTCTCGTACAGAGCCGTCAGGCCGTGGATCATCTCCACCACATCCATCACATGCTCCCCTTGCTGCAGATCCTGCTCCCTAAACACCTCCACAAGGCTGCTCAGCGCCACTAAATCCACTGGGGGGAAAAAAACACATAGATACGTTTTAAGGAACATCATCTCTATTCAGCTGTGCAGTTTATTATTTATTCATGCGCATTTTTTAGAACAACCTTTCTTTTTAATTGTAATGCTTTTATTGTGGCCATGTGTATGGACAGTACAGTATGTTTTCATGTGACATGTAATTTATGCATGTGTGAAATATTGATATTTTGATATGGTTTGAAATAAAGTCAACTGCTTATCAGTTCAAAAGCATGGACAGGCATGTGTACACCTAACACCTACGTTCATACATACATGACGCAAATTAACATTCAAACACACACACACACACAGAAACAGAGCAGGCTCATCATCCTCACCTCAGCAAATGAGAGCTCAGGCGACAGCAGTGCTTATTCACCCTTTTTGCCCACTTAAACCCTACCAGATGTTTCAAGAGCAGTAACACAAATTTGATTTTGCTCTTCTAAACTAATGTGATGGCCCATCCCTAGGAGTGGAGTTAAAAGGGTGTCCGTTGATGCCAGATATAATTGGATAGCACGATAATGAGGTATAGCAGAGAGAGGAGATAACAGGAGTATCCTCAGGGCTGGGAGGGAATCACCTAAAAATGTATTTGTGATGGGCTCTGATGCAGCACTGCTCAATCATTCACAAAGTATGGAGAGAGAAAGAGTGAGAGTTCTGCAGTTATCAACACAGCCTGGCAATTAAATTCTGTAACGATATCAACTAGCAGAGTGAGATAAGAGAGTGGGCAAGAGATAGAAAGAGAGAGAGTCATTGAAAGAGGTTTTTCACAGTGGCTTGAGCATGATGAGTTTTTATTACAGCAACTCAAGATGTGTAGGAGAGAGAAGGTGGCAGGAAGGTTGCAGGAGAAGGCAGAGGAGGAAATGGGGTGAACATGAATAAGGAAAAGTGCAAAATTGGCCACTTGCAGTGGCAAATATGGGCTCATCTGGTGTCAGTGGGAGATAGAGCACTGCAGGTGATGGATTACGAACGACATTAAGGGGTTGAGAGCACAGAGAGGGAGACATAAAGGGCAGGTTTGAGTAGGGAAAAACTGAGTGAGCAAAGAGCGTGAGGCATAAGAAACACAAAATAATCATAGTAGGTACACTGGGCAGAGAGTGAGAGTAGGATACAACAAGTGGCGTGATCCTTAAAGGGCACACATTCAAGTCTCAGCCATGCAGAAAAATTTAATTGCCTCCTTTTTTGTAAGCCAAATGGACCTGTTAATAGCTGTAATTACCTAGCATGCCAACGATCCAGGCCGTGATGAAAATGAGGAAAAAATCCGGTGGTTGAGCGGTTCTTGAGTCTATCAATACTTTTGATTTCTGCATTTTAATGCCAATAGTAATGGAACGTGCAGAGGATATTTTCCATTTGATTTCCAAGTAGTGTAGAGAGGAGTGACGATTCCTTCAACTGCTGAATAAAAAAATGTGCCACATCTAATCGTTCTCTCTCATTCACAAAGAGAGCTTGTCATAGTGAATTACTGATGGTGCAGGATAACAGAATATCACTTAACCAAGCACCCCAG
Organism: Gadopsis marmoratus; assembly: GCA_036023855.1. Lineage (NCBI taxonomy): Eukaryota > Metazoa > Chordata > Actinopteri > Centrarchiformes > Percichthyidae > Gadopsis > Gadopsis marmoratus. Next base: position 34,115 of record JAVQJF010010689.1, read on the forward strand.
CGTTGCAGACAGAAAAAACCCATCGATTAAATACCGTACGTACATCTCAGAGCCTTCTGAACTCGCCGCAGCTTCATGGCTGTTCTATATGCAGAGAACTTGATGTTGTTCAGATCCGCTGATGGAGGGAGTGAGAGAGATATAAAGAGATTAGAGTAACTAAAAAGATGAGGTGAAACAAACCCATCCTGCACCAGTCCACCCTGCCATCGAGAAACTACACATCCCTATCTCTCCTTATGTTTGTCACACCATTGCAGAAGTCATTAGTAGGGTACTGCATTGCAAATGCTAACCGTGTGTGTGTCTGGCTGGGCATGTATATGCGACAGCGTGCCTTCCTCCCCTGCAAGCTCCCCATGTCAGATCAGATCAACAGTAAAACATATGATGTTGTTTAGTCACAATTAATTATAAGCAATAGCAATCATAGCTCAGGCAAATTGGGCCTCATAGGTTAATGACAGTAGCAACATAGTCCCTAAGGTGTTTGCAATACAGGGCCCTAATGAGCTGTGTGACAGGGCCTTCAAAGCCGAGGCGCACTGGTGCTGTAGCAGCCCAGTGGGGGTCTGAGCATGACTTGGAGGGTGCTTCAACTGTCTCCTTACTTACCCAGCGCTTGGTACAGTTCTGTCATCTTTGGATGGTCCCAGCACGTTGTCTGGGCCTGATGGCTGGGAGAAGACCGAAAAACAAAACAAAACAAAACCAGAAGAATTTCATGAAGCAGGCAAAGAATGGAGGTGCACATTTTCAGGCCAGAAAGATCAAGGTAAGAATGGAGGACAAATAAGAGGAGGGAGCAGGTGGTGAAAGAAGGGGGATCAGAGCGTAGTTAGTGAGAGAGAGCGAGAAATATGAGCAGGCAGGACAGGGAGACCATTGTTTGCAAGAAATTTCAGGCCTGTAAAGTGCAGACATACATCAAACATTATAAAGGATTCAGGTTCCGGCTTAAAAGTTACGTACTACAGCTGCTCTGCTGGAGTTGTACTACCAGTAACTTAAAAGTCTTTACTCAGACACACTACATGAAATCCCAACTTGTACACACACATCAAAAACATAAATTTACACTACCTTGATATCCCACTACGAGCTCTATGGGCACATTCAGAAGATATCATGAAAAAAAAAAACATCCAATAAAAAAAGGACAAGCACAGCAAAATAAATGAGAAACCCCAAAGCAGGAAGTCTGCCAGGACCCAGGGGCCTTTTAGGGCAGCACTCATCGTTTTACCTGTGCGGGCGCTCATGATTGGTGCCCAATGAAGTGCTACTCCGTTACTGCTCCCAACTTCATTGGTACAGTAATGCAGCCCATAAAGAATTGACTAGCAGACTGAAACAAGACCCACGAGGTTCTCTTGCAGATGATTAAGAAAATAAATACTCATAGTCTGTACATTCGGTTGTACCATCCTCTAGGCATAAACACACACCTACACACACATTCACAGTTCATTGATAAAACCAGCAGCACAGAAATAGTATTGATGAGGTAAATAGATAAAGTAGACAGGGCTCGCAGTAGCTCAACAGAGTTACTCTTTGAATCATTTAGTTCTTATCTGCTTTCTAATGGTAACTGCACAAATGTTTGGGCAATGAAAATATCTTTGAATATGTGACACAAGCACAATGAAGGTTATTTATACTCTGCTGTTGAATTTGCTTGTATAAGTGGCATATTAACTCACAATGGCACAGACGAATGAGTTTCCCTACCCATCCTTGTTGCCAGGAGGAAAACAATACAAGCCTCTACCTTAAAACAATTCACACCCTTTGTCTTGGAGCAGAAGGTATTTTGAGAGGGGGTATTATTTTTTTAACAGGAAGTCTCTAAATGTGGGCTGCATTTTGCAGTCAGAGGTGTTATTTAACCGGTGTCGAAGTATTACATGTTCACAAACATTCAAATATGTCTGGGGCTTTGCTCACTGATGTCTATTTTACTGTATGGAAAACTAACCAAGCAATCAGAGGTTTGAAGGGGGCCAATTATCAACACACATGGTGAAACGTCCAAAGCATTGCGTGCGCGCTCCTATGGAAGCCCAGTATTATTGTTAAATTATGTTTTGAACTATCATTAGGCCCTGCAGTCAGTGTCAGGCTGTGTCCCACTAAACTGTCCTGGAATCCTTAAGGGCAGAAGTTAAGATTCGGGGCTTCTTTCTGTGCCAGAGATGCAAAAAAGCCAACAGAACTGTTTGCCAGAAAACTGGTGACAAGCGTGAATATAATGGACATAAGGTTTTAAAGCTATAAGGGTTGTTAAAAGTAGTCTTACTGAGAAAACGATTCTGAGTTAGATTAAGTTAACTGCTCCAAGACACCGCTACCACAATTTCTGTTTTTGTGATTGAGTCAGTCACCACCGATTGGTCACTGGCCGAACAGAAACCGGCTAACATGAACACGACGTTAAACTGAGTAATGACATGAAAACAAATAGCAACTCAGTCCGATTATCAGACAAGGCCAAGAATACTGCCAGCCAATCACAGAAGTACTTTTGAATAACGCTACAAACAGCCGAGTTCAGTAGAGTTTGATGTGGAGCCGAAGAAACCAATTAAACTTAGGTCAACTTAACCTTAGGGGGAAAAAATTTAACCAATCTGCTCCACAGACATACAGCTGTCACAACCATTTGTCACAAAAAATAACAAAATACCCCCGCTTTAATCGAGTATCCTAAACTGCCATGGAAAAGGTATATACACTCCCACAATGCAGACACTGACCCTGGAGTTCCACTTACTTGATGTAGTAGGGCACTTTGTTCGGGGAGATGGAACGCTCCCACGGTATCTGCACTGAACCTGCACAAACACACAAAAACCACATCACTCTCAAAATGGCCATGTTAAGCATGAAAAGCCATTGTGCACAATGTCCCTGACAGTGTGTCCAGACGGCGCGTCCATTCAGACCTTCTTAACAGAGCGACTGTGATATACAACAGGGGCAGTAAAGCCTAAGAGACAAGTCTATTGTGCTGGGTTTCCACAGAGTGTTGGCTGGTTTGTTTGGCAAAGCCTGATAGAAAATGGGAAGCAGAGGAGTAAGTGAGATGGGGTGACTATAGTGTTTTAACCTGCCTCCAAATTGAACCACAGGGGGTTCAGCAGAGGATCAAACGGAACAGGCTGCACTAGAAGAATCAAGAGGCAGAAAATACGCACAAACACACACATACCATGTCATGGTCCATTATTGTCCATTATGAAAAGGCACAACGCAGACAGTTTGTTTGCTCTGCCTATGTGGAAAATACACTCTGAAGTAGGCTCCAATCCTTTGCTTAAGTAGAGTACTAATCCCACAATTTAAAAAGTCCTGCATTCAACATCCTACTTATGTGAATCTACTTAAGAATTATCAGCAAAATGTACTGTCTAACATCTCGTTCTCTAGGTTCATTTCCTGTTTTATTTTGGTAGTCTAATCTCTTGTGTGTATGTTATACTTCTGGCCTTCGTCTGCTTTTCCCGCCAGATTTGATTAGGTTCACCTGTGTTCTTGTGTTCACCTGCCCGATTCCCTCGTTAGTCCCTTTCCTATACATTATACGTACTACTGCTTTCCCTGTGTTTAGTTTTCCGTGTTCCTGAAGTCATTTTGACTACTTTATACAGTATATACAGTTTGGTAGTTTAGTCCAAAGGCTCACAAGGTAAATCAGGTATAAATTTCAACCATGTATTGTATTTTATAAGATTATCTAATTTTTAAATGTAAATGAAAAGTAACTTGCAATCATAGCTGTCAGACAAATGTATAGTGGAGTTGTGATATTGCTGTCATATGACATTGACATAAGACATTGTTGTGACTATTGTTCAGCCCCCCTGCAGCAGATGAAATATTTCACAAACGTTTCTCTGCTCAAATGAGAGCAATGATGTGCATCACTGGGGATGCTTATCGCAACAGCATGTTGGAGCTGATGAACACAGATGAACAAAGCCTGCCAGCTCCACCTCTAACCCAAAAACAAACCCACACACACGCAGTGCTTAATAGCCTTATCACAACAAAGCTCCCAAAAAAAAAAAACCATATCCTTCTTTTCATCCACTCCACGCTCTGCGACGGTGCCTTGACACAGCACGGCACAGATTGGTGTGCGACATGAGGTAAAAACTTCAAATAGCAGAAGAGGACTCTTACTGGAAAGGAAGTGCTGCGATCCGGGGCCAAAGTCTCGATGTGCATCCTGGAGCTGCTTCAGCCGCTCCTCTATGGAACCCTGAGGACACACACACGCAGAGTTAAATCAAAGGGAGTCGTGCTGTTCATCCCTCTCCGCCACAAATCCCCAAAATAGACACGCACGCACACAAACCACCTGCTTCTCCATTAGTTAACTGCAGAATATAAATGATGTCTTCTTCCTCCGCTTGAAGGACTTTGAGAGCCTTTGAAGAGCAGCAGGTATGAAATAAAGACCGAGATTACAAAATAATATATTTTTGTCCAAATGAGGACAACGGCACCAGGTTGCAGTGTCTGTGTGGAAAAGAAGAGGAAATGAGAGAGGTCCAAAGCATCACATGTGTTGCGTCAATAACGGTGCAGACTGCGTTGACAAAATTAAGTTTGCCATTGCTTTTGTAAAAGCATTTCCCTTCAGTGATGTTTCACACCAAATGGGATTTAGTCTGCCTAATCCTGGTTTACTTGAAATGTATTGGATTTGGCACATGAATCATTGTCAGCTGGATGTTTGAAACGTGTCCTCAAACAATGGGAGGTAAATCCACTCGCGGGGAGGTAGAGAGACAGAGAGAAAGGATAAGATGTGAGGTGCCTTTAGACTTCAAAGAGAAGCACAGGCAATGAGTCATAATGTGTAACATTAGATATATTAAGTTAGCATTTCTCAGTACACACACGTCATTGCTCCCTTGCTATCATCTGGACCATGATTTAAATTGGTTGGGACAAATATAGAGCATTGCCAATATGCCGTGGAGATTTTACTGCCAACTGCACGGTGTTGTACAATCTATTTGTTGTACAGGCAATTTGGGCTGCCATAAGGAAGACAAATGACTAAATTATCCATGATCGACAAAATTTTAGCAAATCAAATTTGGAAATACATTTTCGCTCACATCGGTGCAGCCAAAATCAACAGGGCACAGGATGTTGCTAGGATTTAGAATTCATCATTTTAATTAAGAGAGAAGTGGAACACAGAGAGGGGAGACAAAGAAAAAGGTTTCTCCATTCTGCTTGCTTTGACGGTGTAAGATAGCAAGATGCCAGGTCAGTGCATCTTATTGCATTCAACTGAATTAACATGGATGAGTAGAGAAAGCAGATCGACCCGGGGATGCAAGCAAGACAGCTCAAAGAAGGTTCAAATTAACAGAAAATTCTTATTTTTTTTTCCTCTAAAACCGTTTGCAACACCTGTTTCTTCATATGTCACATGGGCTCTACAGAACATTCCAAGATCTGGGAGATGAATATCTGCTGCGGACTATAGACCCACAAAGCCTTTTTATCAATGTTGATCACCGGCGGCAAG
>JAVQJF010010690.1:0-13974 GCA_036023855.1 Gadopsis marmoratus
AATTGTTGGGTCTGTAGATATAGAGTTGGCTTGAACTTGCTCTATATCTACAAGTGCTATGAGATAACTTTGTTATGATATAGCGCTATATAAATAAAATTTGATTTGATTTGATTTGAACGTGAAAACGTTTGGACAAAAACAAGAGACGAAACAATCGGGACACAAATGACAAATCCTTCCAGCAGCAGACATTAAAAGCACGTTCACAACACATGACATGCAGAGAAAACTTTAAAGGAACAATATTTAAATTTCATGAAACAAACGTAAATGATGAAATATCTGGTTCTCAGTGTGTTTGCGTTCTGATTCAGTTCATAGTTGATCTGAGAGACATTAAAATATATAAGAACATAAATATTAAAGTGACCACCAAACATTGAAAACATAATAAAAAACTGAAGCCAATAAAATTAATTCTAGAAACAGAAAAGGTCAGACGTGGCCTCACCTCTCGCTGCAGTTTTCTCTTCTCCACTTTCAGCTCGTCTTCAATCTTCTCAGAGTTTTCAGACGCCATCTTGTATCGAGTCACCTGACCTTCCAGTCGGATCACCTGAGTCAGGTGAAAACAAAGACGGACACTCATTCCATTGTCTTCATGGGACCTTCTTAATAATTTAATTTATTAGCATAATGTTTGTTTGTGTGATTAAATGAGCTGCAAAGTTTGTTTAATGTGCCGGTTTCTGTCCTCAGAAGTTAAGTTAAACAGGTTGACTCTCAAGTATTAGATTTATATTTTAGGTTAAGTGTCACGACGAAAGCAAAATCATCCACAAGACAAAAAAGTAAAGTGAGTTAATTGATGAAATGTTAATGACAAAGAGAAGCTGGAGTCCAATATTTATCCATGAAAGTAATTGAATGTTTGAGATTTGATTTGTCATTGAACCAAATAAAAAACGTTTTTTCTTTATGTCTTGCACCAAAAGATGAAACCTGGTACAAACACTGCGAGGCTCACGTTTTGTTCCAGAGTGGTGACTTCCTGTTCGGATTTCACCAGTTTGAACCTCAGATCACTGATTTGTCTGTTGGCGTCTCCTGAAAACAATAAAAAACAAGATTAAGATGAAGAAGACAAAGGTGAAGAAGACAAAACTATATATTAAGAGGAAGAAGCGTACTCACTCTGAAGGTCCAGAAGATGAGAGTCCATCCCATTCTCCACACCGCCGCCCTCTGGATCCTGGACTCCGTCTGTGCTGTTTTTCGGTGTCTGATCCAGCTGAGACTTCAGCAGCCTCACCTGCACACAAACACATCAGTGCCTCATAAACATTCATTTGGAAGATAAGTGTTTAATAAATGTATTTAAATGACATTCAGAGTCTGAGGAACCAAAGCAAACATCACCTGATCCTGTAAACTCTCTCTCTCCTCAAAAAGCTTCTTCAGCCGGAGCTCTGAAACACAGGACAGACTATCACAAATATATTTGTGCACATTTTCACAAAACAGTGCAGGTTTTGAAAAACTACAAATTGTGATGCGTCATCCTTATTATATTACTACTGTGGCTTCATGAGGGACTTCTGCTTCTCATATTATTTAGATGTTTAAAAGCTTTTAGAGCTAAAAAATATCCAGTAAATGTGAAAAATCTGATGTTTGTCATCTTGTAACTATTCGGATTTATGTTGGGAGCCGTCCGTTCTGTTACAGATCAGAAGATGATCCTTAAATAAGGAAACACGAACAGTACACGACTTAAATCCTGCACTTTGACTTTTAAAGCTCCAGATCGCAATATATTTACAACACTTACCATATATTGTGTTTACAGCTTGTTCTGCTGCCCCCATGTGGCCAAAAATAAATAAATAAAAAATTCTCTGCTGCTTTAGCCAATAGAAAATATAAAGGAGCAACAATAGAACCCTGAGGAACTCCACAAGTTATTAACACGGTCAAGAAAATGATCACGTCAGGAACGACTGCTTTATTAGGTCAAGTATGCATGTGAAGTCTATCTGCCCCCTAGTGGTTAAAAAAAAGTAACTTAAAGTTTCCAAGTTTATTAACATTGGACAATTTTAATTTGTATATTACACACAAATATCACACTGAGCATCAACACAAAATAAAATGGAATTACAGAAATTTCAGTCAGTGGCTTCTATCTAAACTACTGAATATCCAACAGCACCAAACATTTCACACAATTATTGTTAGCAAATAATTATGGATTGAATTATAAACAAAGGGTTTTCCATAATCATAATATATACATACAATACATAGAAATTAAGATATAAAAAGGAAATCACAAAATAAATAAATTAGGTAATAACCAGTTTCTTAGCCCTGTAAAGGGATTTCACTGAAGAAAATCTCAAAGAAGTGGACACATTCAGATAAATACATGATGTAAATAAACTCAATAAAAAATTTAAACTATAAATTAAATCAACATAGCTGTCGGACCTTGCAGAAACCAGGATTTAGAGTCCAATTATTTAAATATAGTTATATTTATTTTACATTTTGTCAGTGCGGATATATTAATATATCCTATCATTATAGATAATTCAATATGGGAAAGAATCATTGTTAAATAATTGTAAATACCATTTGCGCTGCATTTCTAATATTAATCTACAGTAACAGTTCCCAGAACATACACAGGAGGACCAATCAGGTTAAAGAAGCTAATAATGTTGTGGAATAATGGGCAATCAGAAAAATACATTTAAAAAAACAAAACATCAAAACTGAAAATTTCATTTAAAACGTTAATTCCCAAAATACTTAGTCATTTTTATCCTGTTTGAACTTGGCCAGACTGATACTATATTGTGTGGCTCAGAGAAGTTGCTTGCCATCCAACCGAGACTCCAGGAGGCATCTGCTCCCAGCTCAGATACAGTCCAGCACATAAACCCCCTTAATACAACTAATTGTCTTTCATGCTTCAGTTTGTGTACAGATGAAACAAACGGGATTGAACTTGTTAATGGAGGAGCTTTAGAAGTGGATCTTGTTGGCTTTCGACAGAGCCAGGCTCGCAATTTCTCCTGCTTTCACTAAATGTTAGAATATTCCTTAAAAGTACCAACAAAGTTCAACTAAACTCGCTGACTTCATTAAGAACCTCCAGACAGAACAGCAAACATCAGATTCAGGAGTTTCTTGTTCATCTATAAAATCTTGCAGTCTGTGTGTTTGTTTTTCCGGCTGTCCAAACCAAATCCTTTCACGCTGCTCACCACTGGAACAACTTTTACATCTTCAACCACAACCTCCGTCGCTGGTTGTCGTGCCTTCTCGTCAACCTCCTCACAGCTGTCCATGTCTCCAACTGACAGCTCCTCCAGATCCTCAGTATTCCATCCTGTTGAATCGTCAATCCTTCCATCCTCAACAATCCTCCCTTCTTGTAGGTTCATCAGCACCAACTCTGGAACAGCCATCGCCTTGATTTCATCTGCAGTTATTTCTAAAAGCCTTCTGACCTTTGTACTTTGACTAACATGAGAGTTTGCCGATAAAGTTTGATAACGGTTGACTTGTGTCTCAACAACTTCTTCAACAGGACCAACATGGCAGCTTTGACTTCTACGGACAATCTCTCTTTGGTTGTTTGTTTTAGCCACGACTTGCGCTACCTGATTTGTTGTGTCATCTACCAAACCCCAATCTGACCCAGAGCCCACCATTTTGGTTTTTGCAGGTTCAGCAAAGTAAGATTCCACAAAAACATATTCCTCAAAGCAACTCGTAACCATTGGATTGCTCTGACTTTGCTTTTCTTCCTCTATGTCAACAGAATTCACCCCAGACTTTTCTTCTGGAGAGGATCCATCGACTTCCACCTTAAGTATACATATGCTAGACATAGCCTCTGAGGTATTTTCTGTTGCTTCTTGGCTATCACTTGCTGAAGGATACTGAACATCTTTACAAACTTTCCTTGAGTCCACGGAGACATCACAAGTTTGAGGATGTACTTCCAGAGATGCTACTTCACACATCCCTGAGACTGAAGAGTCTTTCAATTTGGCAGAATGTGCAGCAGGTCTCTGGTCCACACTTTCAGGATCTTCTGAGGTTTTACTTCCTTCTGGTAAGTCCGTCAATGGCAGTTCACTCTCCGCAATGAGTTCATTACCCATCATTTGGCTTATTGACTCTTGTTTAGCTATATCACGCAACTCGGAGACATTTTCTGCAACATGCTTTAGCTTCTCCTCCAAATCTGAAATCCACTGAGTGAGAAATCCTGGGAAGTCTGGAAGAATTTGAGAGATTTCAGCTGCAAAACCTTGATATTCAACAAACCCTCTCAGCATGCTTTGAATCGTCTTTTCCAAACCACTCCAGTACTTTGACATCTCGACTGGGACAAATGGTGCCAGGGTTGATGACTGCGGTGTTTCTCTCAGGTCGTTACATTCAGGACGTTTGTCTTGAATCTTTTCCTGAATCTGAACAACTTCTCTAACTGGTTCTTCTTCTTCATCAATCCTCCAGTTCTCAAGTTTCTCCGATGTACCCAACTCTTCCCCAATGATTGCCTCATCTGCTGGTAGAAATGCATCAAGCTCTGATGGTTTCAGTTTGTTTTCAAAGCTTTGACCTTCAGATACACCACAGCAACTTAAATCAACCATATTCTTTAAGGCTTTGTCTTCATTTAGGGTACATCCAAAATTCTCTGAAACGGTCTGTTGTTGGTGTACGAGACTCGACACAGTCTCATTTTCTACCAAATCAGTGATAACGTCTGTATCTTCATCTTCAAAATTATGTCCATCACACCGTTCACCATCAATCTCAGCCATCTTTTCAACAAATTCACTTTCTTTCATACGGCCTACTGATATTGGAGTTTCTGATGCACCCAAAACTGGAATAACAGGCACTACTTCCCCTTCTGAACAGCTTACAGCCTTACATGTGTTTCCATGTCTCTCTTGATTCTGGAAAAGATGATCAACAGCAGACAAACACTTTGGTGCAGCATCCCTGTCAGAAGATGGGGTCTCATTTCCTATCACAATTGCAACACCTTGTTTTTGCTTCTCTTGAGTCATAGAGTGTTGATTACCAGCAGCCATGATACTCAAGACTAACGGCTTGTTATCCAGGATAATGTCTTTTGCGGGTCGAGGTGGAACAAGTCTTGACTTGTAGACTTTTTCAGTCGAAGCCCTGCTAACAGGTGAAACCAAACCTACATATTTTGCCTGACTTTCAGATTGACGTACTAACAGTTGAGTTCCTCCCAAATTAGTTTGAATTTTGCAGATCTGTTCGTCAAAGGAGTGCTCCATTTCCGTCACAAGGACGTCCCGGTTTGACACTACAGACGATTTCACTCCAGATTCCCTGTGAGATTTGGTTCTGCCTTTAAAGGCCTGATCAACAATTATTCGTGGAACTGCAGATTTTGGCGCATACATCTGAGTAACACCTCCTTGCTCATTTTTGGTCTGTTGTTTTTTAATTCCTTCAATTCTAAATGAAGAACTTCCGTCCCGTCTTTGATTGATTAGAAATGTCTTGGTCGGATCCTTTCCACTTCCTTTGTTTCTTGGTAGTTTCCTTGCGACCTCATTTCTGCCTGGAAGGTATACCGTTCCGTCTCGTCTTTCTCTGGCCTGTTTATCGAACCCCTTCACTGGTTTTAAAGCATCTGGTTTGGTTTTGTCGCTGGTGAAAATTACATTTTGTGACTGGGAAGGTTTAAAAATCCGACAGTGGTTGTATTTCATGTCATCCCGTTTGCTGCCCTCTGCTGGCTGCTGCTCCCGAACCTTTCCTGAAAGATCACGAAGGAGACGTTGGAGGACCAAGCCCAGTTTACTGGTTAAAGATGTAAAAGACGGAGAATTTAACTGTAATATTGTTGGGAATTAACCCGAACCGAGTGGACGAGAGATGAATCAGGATCTTGATCACAGAAGAGTTAAAGAAGAGTTCTTCTCCTCTGCAGGACAATGATGATGTGTTAGAAGGTAAATGCTCAATTTCAAAACAGCCAGTAAGATGCTTAGTTGATTGACGTCATCTAATGTTTTCATTAAATTACAAATATGAACTGGCATGCATTTTTTAAAGGCATATTTAAACAGACCTCATGCATTTTATTCTAAAATGTGACACACAGACACACACACACACACACTTTAAAACACTGAGTCAGTTCTCCGAAAGTGTGATGATTCTAGTTCTTGTTGGTTTTGATTATATCTTGGATTTTAACTTACAACAGCTCAGTTTTGATTTCATAATTGTGACATAATATATCCTAAATTTGACTCAGTAAATCTACAGTTTGACTACTAATTGATAAATGTACCTTAAAAAGTCATAATTAAATTAAAAAGTAAAAAAAAGAAAATTGCACATCTTACTTTGTAACAGCGGCAGGTGTTAATAACAAACACCATTTCCTGTACAGGTTTAATCCAGTCTTACCGAGCAGGCCCTCTCTGCCACCATGAGACGGCTCCTGAGCCAATGGGCCAGCAGAGTCTGTGCCGATATCATCCTCAGCCTCGCCCTGTCCTGTCTCCCCATTGGTGGAGACCTCAGGAGAGACGACCACTCCGTGTTTCTGTCCGGGAGAAAATCATGAAGTCATTAATAATCAATTCTCTCTAATCAATGAGATGAGTTTCTATGATGTCTGAAAATAAAAGTTTCATCTGCAATGATGACGTTTTCACATACTAGTCCAACTAACAAGTGCCCAAATATGATGAATACGAAGAGGTTTAACTTTACGTGAAGTAATGGATGAATAATATTGATGTTTTACATGAGTTTTTCAGTTTTTCTCCTGAATGTGTTCATGAAAATTCAGGTGATGACGGACGCTGATGACATCACACAGGTGGAGGAAGTGAGCTCATGACTTCCTCCTCTGAATACCTTCAGTAAATCTCTGAGTCGGATCCCGTCGTCTCTGAGCCGGTCGCGTTCAATCCGAACAATGTCAGAAATCTCTCTCTGCCTCTCTAAAGCCTGAGAGAGGCAGCAGAGGGAGGAGGAGGCAAGGATACAAGAGAAGGAAGGAGGAAACATGGAGGCAGTGAAGGAGCAGCAGAGAAGTGAACGAGGAAATATTAGTGCACGCTGAGACAGGAAGTTGGACATGAAGCTGCAGACTGTTTAATCTGTGGTCTGAAAGTGAGACTCAACTCCAACTAACTGACTGACTGACTGACTGACTGACTGACTGACTGACTGACTGGTGTCGTACCACCATCTTCTTCTCTTTCCACTGCAGAACCTCCTGCAGGTCAGAGACCTCCTGACAATAACTGCTGCTCTTCATTCGGAGCTCAGACACTTCCTGAAGGGGGAGGGAGGAAAGAAAGAAAGGAGGGAGGGAAGAAGTGTAAAATACAAGAGCAGAAACATGAAGAGCAGTTGCAGAGTTAGTATGAGCTGCATTAAAGACTCAGTTCACCCTCCTCAGACAAAGTGGGTGAACTAAACCTTTAATCCAACAGAAACAACATGAGATTTTGAGAAAAGTCAAAATGTCTTGAAATTAAAGCTGTAATTTTAAAATAAAGTAATTCGTTAACTGAACAATTACAACTTATTCTTGTAAAATTACAGCTTTATCTTGTAAAATGACATTACAAATGTATTTTTGTAAAATTCCGACTTCATGATCAAAATATTTGGACCATATTCTTGTTTTTGTGTTACAGTGACAACCTGTCACTATGGAGACGAATTGCGACTGTGAATAACTCTGCGTGTGATGTGAGCAGAGGACCATGGTGTGTTTACTGACCGTGGTTCGTTTAGGTACTGTGGTGTGTTTAGGTACTGTGGTGCGTTTAGGGACGACGGTGTGTTTAGGGACTGACCGTCAGCAGCTCTTCAGTCTGTCTCACAGTTTCTTTCATCTCTTTGAACTGGAACTGAAGAAGGCTGTGAGCCTGACGCTCGCGCTCAAACTCCTGCACACAACACAACAACACAATCTGATCACGGCGACTGTTCAGTGTCTGTTCTTTTTATAGGTTAATAGTTTACGGTTTGCCCCGTCTGACCCCTGACCTTGCTCCTGTCGTCACAGTGGCGTCGGGACTCCCACAGCAGCTCCTCCATGTCGCTCAGTTCCTCCTTCAGAGTTTCCACCTGAAACATCAGAGTCGACTTCTCGTTGTGAAGCTGAGCATTAGAAACCATTGCTTTCCGGTACTTCTCCTCCGCCTCCGCCAGAGAGTCCTGGACATGATCAGATGATCAATATTCATATTAGTTTGATTATTATTACTTACAGTGTCTCTGTATATTATCATTGAGGTAATTAAAGACCTTCATGTCTCTGATTGATGCTTCCGTTTCCACCGAGAACGACGTGTCACAGCTTCCTCTGCGAGACGAAGCTCCGCCCAGAGAGGCGAGCGTGGCGGCAGAGAGAGTCGAGGCCGTCCTCGAGCCCTGAGGAAGGAGAGGACCAACGTCTTCATCACAGTCGTCTTTAAAATGCACCAAAGGAAAGACCTCAACCCGACATCAGCTGTTAGTTCACACAATTCAAAACATGTTTGTTTCATTAAAAGATTTTTATTTTAACGCTGAATCTGATCTCTCAGGTTTAATGTCTGAACAACGACAACAAGAAAAGTTCACTCACTTTATCCAGGAAATCTCTGTCAGGTCTCTCCTCCACCTGAACACACAAACACACACTTTACTGATCGGTCGGACTAATTAATGCTGGGTTACCATGGAGACACTGCGTAATTAACTGGTTTAAACAGCTTCAAATCAACTTTACTGACAGTTGCTGCTCGTTGACAACATGGCCACCAGGTGCAGCCAGACTCTGGTCTAACAGGAGTTATTGATTAGTCGTATGTTGATAGACAAGTGAGTGAGAGAAGAGAACCAGAGAAAAGAGGGGGAGATGATCAGAAAGTGACCCAGAGAAGAGAGCTCACCACTGGGCTCGCACGAGCTGAACTGGCCCTGGAGGAGGCTCGAGAGCTGGAGCCCAGAAACCCACTGTAGTCTGAGGGCTGGGGGGGAAGAAAGGAAGAACAAAGGGAGGAGAGGAAACAGTCTTTCATTTATTTCCATCCTTTCAGTCGACACGTCTGCTGCACTCCATCCACTCTACTCCTATCAACAAACAGGAAGTGATGTCACCGACCGACCCTGTGGCTGAGAGCGAGGAGCTTTACAGACAAGACGACACAACCAGACTTCAGTCAGAAAACAGCCACTTTCTGCTTCAGTGAAACAGACCGACTGGAGGCAGAGACGGTTTACTTCCTGTACCGCCGTCAGGTGGCGTTACGTTTAAAATTATTCTGTTTCATTCAATATCTTCATCGTCATAACTGATTTGACACCAACAGAAAATATGTGATTGGTTCATTTTGTTTTTGTGTTTGTGCTGATAACACGATCCTGTGACCTCCAGCTGCTTATTGATTATTGATCAGGTGCAGTCTGCTGATCTGCTGAATGTTTCTCTTTGACCTCTGACCTCTCAGCAGTGTGTCGTTGTAAATGACTGTTCTGCCTTCAGGTCATAAAGTCCTGTTTAAAACTGCTGACGTGTCTGTCTGTCTGTTTGATCCAGCTGCTAAGTCTGTGTGTTAATGTGAGACTCACCCTCAAGCTGCCTCGACTCCCCACAGACATCCTCTCTTCATCATCTGACATCTGCAAACACACAAACAAGAGTTTAACAAAAAGACACCAGCACACTGAGACCAGATCCACCACTCTGTTCCAGGTCCTGATCCTGGACCGGATCCTGGTCCTGGTCAGGAAGCTTCTGCTAGGTATTAAACCTTCTGGTAGCTTCACTTTTCTAAACTTCTGGACCAAACTTATATATGCTGTAAGAGTTTCTTGAACAGCTAACATTGACCCGGCCGGTTTGTGTGACATGACTAACATGAACTGTTGCTTCCGAGCCTCAGAAACTGGATCAGAGATCAATTATTATGACCTCTTCCATATTCAGGTCAGGTTCAACTCTTTCTGCTGCTGCGTGGAATTATTATAGTAAAGTTTTAAACTGCTAAAACACAATAAACACTGTTCAAACTGAAATCGAATCTACATGCTGGAAAATGTTGGCGTCTCAGTGAATCACAGCCTTGTTATTTATTCATTAGTCAGTTCTTCAGAGCGAACAGAGGCAGATTTATTGATATAAAATCTGATCAGTGTGGGGACAGGAAGTGACAGAGACTGAACAGGAAGTGGAGAAAAGGCAGACAGAGGAAGAGATACAGACCGAAGCGTGTCTCCGTGAGTGGCGAGAATACCGCTCACTGTCCTCCTGAAAGGCCACGAAGAAGAAACACAGCACACAAGTTAAAGAGCTGAAACTGTAGAAGAAGAAGTCAGGGGTCCTCTGAGGACACGTTACTGCTGCTGCCTGACAGACAGAACGCAGGGACCAAACTCACAGGCTCATCATTACATACATAGAACAGCATGCAGCAAACAGTGAGGAGGATATTAAAATGGTCTGAACTGAGTCAGATTATCTGTCAAACTGGATTAAACAGGCTGTTAATCCAAGTGCGAGTCGGTCTGAGCGGGTGCAGAACACACACACACACACAACGGCAACCAGATACATGCAGGTCGGCAACAGCGACCCATGAAAACCTCCCGACTGGGTAAACTGGGTCAGGGTGGGCTGGACTGGGTTGACCTCTGACCTCCAACTGCTGATCAGCATCAACACAGACAGACAAGGTCAGCTGATTATTTTACATTACTTCTTATTACTTTACTGTATCTATGTTGCATCATCAACTGTCATGTTACTTTAAATGATGTTATGTTATTGTCATATGATGAGTTACAATATATAACGTAATATTATCTATTTTATATGACAGTACACATTATTAATGAGGTCATCAGACCGGCGAGGGTCAGAATGATGTCACTTCCTGTTTGTTTACGTCTGATCAGAGAAATCAGATTTAACAGATAAGAGGTTTTCATGAGTCAGACCGCAGCTCAAACGGAGTCCTGCAGAGGTCTACAGAGTCCTGCAGAGGTCTACAGAGTCCTGCAGAGTCCTGAAGAAGTCTACAGAGTCCTAGAGAGATCTACAGAGGTCTGCAGAGGCCTACAGAGGTCTGCAGAGGCCTACAGAGTCCTGAAGAGTCCTGAAGAAGTCTACAGAGTCCTAGAGAGATCTACAGAGGTCTGCAGAGGTCTACAGAGTCCTAGAGAGATCTACAGAGGACTACAGAGGTCTACAGAGGCCTTAAGAGTGCTAAAGAGGCCTTAAGAGTCCTACCATCCACTGTTCAATGTGACCCCACTTATTATCCAGACCATAAAACTTCTGTAGGAGGAGGAGGAGGAAGAGGAGACAATGTTAGAACAGATGAAAAAATGAACGTGGTGCATTTGCTTTAAACCTCTAGGTGTAGCAGGTGGGTGGAGCTTAGTGACAGTTTACCTTTGTGTGCTAAGAGCTCAGTGTGTCATCTGAGCAGTAAGCCCCACCCGGCTGCTGCTCCCAGAGCAGTAAAACAAACACAGCAGACTGTCTTTAAGGTGGAATGGAGGAGTTAGTCATACCTTGTGGCTGTGAAACAGCTACAGCAGGCAGGAGGAGAAAGAAGAGGAGAGACTGAAGGTTAGAAACAAGAGGTCAGAGGTGAGTTAGTCATCTGCATTTTTAATGCGGCTTCGTCACATTTGGAGGACAGCACCTGTTTTTTCTATACATGGTTCTACGTCACGTTACACTGTCACTCCACAGAAACAGGCTTCACTGGTTAAATCTGACTTCAAACTTCAGCTGAAGCATCAAAACACACCTTTTCTCCAGCCCGTCACAGGACACAATGTTTTAGACTCCCTTTCAGAACGAAAGGTTAATTACATCAGAACAAGCGGCGTGAGCCTGTGATTGGTTGGTAGGGCTGTGCAGTATTTCAGCACCGATCACATTTGATTGAGTGTTGATGTGATTAGTCTGAATTCAGTTTGAAGCATTAAACTTCCAGTTCAACAACTGTTAAAGGGCCAGTCCGCTGCGTTTCAAACAGAGCTGTTGTGTTTCAGACAGGACGTCTGTTCAGAGCAACACCTGTGATGTCACAGGAAACAGCTGCAACAACTAAAACGATTAAATATTAACTTCATTTATTAGAATTTTAAATCAAAACTTTTAAAATCCTCAGAATTTCACTGTAAATGAAAGGCTGGTCAGTGTTATTTAATAATTATGGTTATTATTATTGGATGCTGCCGTTGTATTTATGTTATGTTGTTGTTTAAAATTTTCCACAGCTAAATACACCGTCTGAATCTGACGAATAAAGTTTCTTTGAATAAACAGTTACTCACAGAGTGCACAGATCCAAACATCAGGAAGCTGCTGACTGACTGATGATTAAAGCTGCTACTGTCTGACCTTTGACCCCAGACTCCCTGTGCAGGACCACCCACAGGTAAACTCACCTGCAACTGATCAGGTTTCAGTTCTAATCAATCAGATGCATTGATTAGCATGTGATGTCCGTATCTTTTCAACCCGTCATGTGACCCTTTGATTTCTGTCAGTGCAGTTTATCAATAAAGTTTTCAGGTCACACTGCAACTTAAACAGCCAATCACGAGTTTAACAAACATTTATTTTGACTTCATGACTTCGCTTTCAGTACTTGCTTGTGAATCAACAGCCAATCAGACGATTGGCACAACAAACCCTGTGGACCAAACAGGATGCCTGTCGATTTCAGAATAAAAGCTTCCTTACGTCTTTATGTTGGCGCTCCAGTTCCTTCATCCTGATCTCTCGAGCCTCGGCTCTCGCTGCCCGCTTCGCTGCCAGCCTCGCCTCCGCCTGGATCACAGATCAATACTGTTATTGATTATCAAACATCATCCATACAGAGATCAATGTTATTATTGATTATCAATAATCAAACCGCTCTTCTTTAGCTCTCAAACACAGATAAGAAACATAAAACTCATTCAGTGTTCGTACTCCATCAGCTGTTTCTCAGGCGAGTTCAGTTTGAGTTTCCTCCAGCAGGGGGCGTCTTTCTCTACCTGTCTGTCTGTCTCTGTCTGTCTGCGGGAGGAATGTGGACGGTCCACCTGTCTCCACAGCAGGAGACACACCCTCCATCAGCACGATGACACACCTGAGACCTGCTCGCACTCGCATCAACAAGTCATCAGATTCTGACCTGTACATCATCATCATCATCATCATCATTCTCTAACGTCCTCGTTGTTGATGTAGTTTCTCATTTCTGTTGTTGTAACACTTTATTTTAAATGTGAGTGGAGGCTTGACAGGCTGCTTATTAGCTGCTGTTAGTTTAGGAAGTGAACAAAAAGTTGAATGAGATGATGATCAACGCTTCGATCCAGACAGAGATCATGATGTAACAGCTGATCACACACATTCGTGTGTGAGAGAGAGAGAGAGAGAGAGAGAGAGAGAGAATGTAACTGAACCTGTTTGTTTTCCTTGCAGGTTTCAGATCATCAATAGAAACTACTGCTGACACCAACTTCCTGTGTGCTTTACAATAAAAGCCTTATAATGTGAAAACAATATTTAGGGTTAAAACGCACAAGAAAATCACCCTGGAATCTCTTCAAGGACTCCTGGAGAAGCCTTGGAAGTAAACAACAACAGTAGTAAACAATAACAACCACAGAAGTAGTTTCATGCTGAGTGAGCAGCTCATTCATCACTTTCCACATTCCAGCTTCAGTATGTAGGACACACACACACACACACAGTAACACACACACACACACTAACACACACACACACACACTAACACACACACACACAGTAACACACACACACACAGTAACACACACACACACACACACAGTAACACACACACAGTAACACACACACACAGACACAGTAACACACACACACACACAGTAACACACACAACACACACACAGTAACACACACACAGTAACACACACACAGTAACACACACACACACAGTAACACACACACACACA
>JAVQJF010010702.1:0-16349 GCA_036023855.1 Gadopsis marmoratus
GAGGCAGATGACCGCCCACCCAGAGTCTGGTTCTGGTTCTGGTTCTTGTCACTGTCTCCTGGTGCTGCTCATGGTGGGAATTGTTGGATCTGCTCTAAACTCTTCTGATTAAACATGCAGACGACCCTCCCCCTCGTCCTCCTCCTCCTCCTCCTCCTCCTCCACCCCCACCACGTCTCCGCTCTGGCTTGTTGCTATGCAGAGAAACTGGGTCTGTTCATCCATCTCTGAGCTGAGCTGTGATTGGCTGTTGCCAGGCTGCAGGGTTGGCACTGTCCGTCCTCTGCTCGGCGTCCCTCTGAGAATAACAAGGAGACGGCAGAGAGAGGTCTGTCCCTGCAGATAGTTCTGGTCTGGACACGGAGCAGAGTTATTCTGTTGTTCTGGATCATTCTCACCACACAGCTGCTGCTGATCAAGATGCACTGTAAGTGAAGGTCAAACAGACCTGTGGCAACCAAAACACACCGGATCAGACAGGGACCCAGAGGCCTGTGAGGACGGAGTCAGACCTGGTCCAGAATCGATAATGAGACCTGGGCCTCATTTCTTTTATTCACTTCTGTCCTTTAAGTCAGTCGTTGCTGAAAAGCTCAGATGTGATCAGGAGCTTTAACTGAAACCTTTTTGACGATGTTTTTGAGGTTTCTGAATATATTTCATATCACAGCCGATATGTAGATTCCAGACTACATGTTTCTTTATTTAGTCGTGTTTCTGTACGTTATCTTCACATTTCTCTTTGTTTATCTGTGACCTCATGTTCGTCAGCATGTTGCGCCGTCAGATGCTGATTCTGGACAGTCAGAGCTGTAATGCTACTTCCTGTATAACAGACTCAGTACTTGCCTCTACAGGGAGGGGGGGTATTATGTCACTGACATCATCGGGCCCCCGGGCTCCTGGTTGGGTCCAGTAGTCGTGGAAACAGTGAAGAACTGATCGGCTGAGCCGGCCAGTTTCATCCTCGGCTTCCTCTCGCCGGCATCCATTTTGTCATCATGTGTGCAGCTGGTTGTGTTTAATGGAGGAGGTTTGGATCAGAGCCACGGATTCAGTCTGTCAGACACACAGGAGGTGGAAAAATATTCAGGTTCCCTTAAACACACACACACACACACACACACGGCTTCATTTGGATTCACAGACTGAAATCCTCCGTCATACCAAAGCTTTCATCCTTCCTTTTATCCATCCCATCACCATGGCAACGCCTCAGGGTGTGATGTGTGTGTTTGTGAGCCAAAGACTGTGTGCAGACAAAGAGGAGGGGTGTGTGTGTGTGTCAGCAGCCGTGAAATGTACAGTTTTTCAATGTCAGGCTAATAATAACAATAATAATGATAATAATAATAAAAATAATAATAATAATAATAATAATGGACCGAAAGCACTGCACAGATCTGAGTGTGAGGAAATGT
This sequence comes from Gadopsis marmoratus, assembly GCA_036023855.1. Classification (NCBI taxonomy): domain Eukaryota; kingdom Metazoa; phylum Chordata; class Actinopteri; order Centrarchiformes; family Percichthyidae; genus Gadopsis; species Gadopsis marmoratus. Next base: position 1,422 of record JAVQJF010010702.1, read on the forward strand.
CTTCTCTCAGTTTGGACTCGTTGATGCTTCCAGCACTGAGCAAAGATGTAGCCGGGTGGAGCGGGTGGAGATCTTTAAAGTCTTCAGCCGTTGGCCTGAAAACAAAACTAGGTCAGCGTTGTTTCCTTCCTCTCCTCAGGCATTCAAAGCCACAGCTGCTGCTCGGACAGAAACTGCAATTACATCAATGCAACACAAAGACTTCTGCTACTAAATATTAAACTGCACGTCAGTCGAGGAGGAAACAGAAATGTATCTGAGCTTTGATGAATCATCTCCAGTCAGACCATAAATATAAAAAGGTAATTTCACATAAAAACACATCATTATCAGTTTCACTGTGATTCGCTCACTTTGTGCTGACCACTAATTTTTTTACAGTAAAGCTGAGCTTGAACTGATTTGTATATTTTTGATTTCACCTTTTCATTTATCAAGATTGACATCAAAATGTTTGATTCACGTGCTCTTTCAATATCTACATGTATTATAATTATATAAAAACACTATTAATAATCAACTTTATCATACATTTTAGGAGGCAAATCAAATCAGGATATTAAAAATAATACAAGATAAATAAGATAAAATAATAAAACAGCGTACCAACATTAATAAAAAGATTTATAAAAGCACTCTTTTTCTCCTTATCAAAATGATCAAAAATAAGTTTAGAAGTAGTTTAGAGATAAAGGTAATGATTCATTTAATTTAAAATTAAATTACGTGTGAAAATCCTGAAAATCCTAAATGACCAGAAATCAGTTGTGTTTGTCTGCAGTCAGATATCAAAACAGATCAGTGAAATCGGTATAAACAGAACTTCTGGTCTGATATTATATTAAACACATGGCTGGTACATAACTGCATCATCAGACAGGAATCAGATCATCTGTTCAATTTCTGCTCCTCATCCTCACATCTTCCTGTGTGTGTGTGTGTGTGTGTGTGTGTGCGCGCAGCTGTCTGGAGCAGAGAAGCCCCCTGCTGGAGAACCAGAGAACAACACGTCATCAGCTGCTGCAGCAGGAACAGAAGCTCCTGCAGACGGAGGCAGCAAGGTGACACGTCACTGCCCCATCAGGGGTTAATAACGGGTTAATAAGTGATTCATAAGGGATTAATAAAGGGTTAAAACAGACACAGTGTAGAAATATACTGTTACAAGTAAAACATTTTACTTAAATAAAAGTACAAAAGTATCAACATCAACATATATTTCAAGTACCAGATGTAAAAGTACACATTATGCAGAATAATATATATGATATTATTGGATTATAGGTATTGAGACAGGAATTCATAGAAATGTCAGTGTGAAAAGAAAACCAATCCAAAAACTGATTGATAATTTGGAAAATGATAAGCAGTAAAAAACCAGAATGGTCCTTTCTTACTGCCATTTTTTTCATTAATACTATTACTGATAATAATGATATTAATATATCATTATTATCTCCCGCCAGGTGGAGATGGTATTCTGGATGCTCTCCATGCTCGCTAACAGAGATAAGGAGGAGATGTCTCGGACTCTGCTGGCTCTGTCCAGCTCTCAGGACAGCTGCATCGCCATGAGAAAGTCCGGCTGCGTCCCCCTGCTGGTCCAGATCCTGGACGAAGCTCCAGGTGGAGGCGGCGGCAGTCCCGGGGAGGCGGCAGCAGGTGGTACGACAACGGGCTGCAGCCGAGAGGCCAAATCCAGAGCCAGCGCTGCCCTCCACAACATCATCTACTCCCAGCAGGACGAGGGCCAGGCACGCCGGGAGATGAGGGTGCTGCACATGCTGGAGCAGATCCGGACCTACTGTGACAGCGGCTGGGAATGGATCGAGAGCCACGCAGGGACACCCTCACCCGGAGGAACCAAAGCCATTGGTGAGTCAGGTTCTCTCTAAATGTGGTAGAAACAAAACCCCTTGTGAGTTATGTTTCCTAACCCTGAAGGAACAAAAAACATTGATCAGTCAAGTTCCCTTTAAATGTACACGAATGAAAAGCAGCAGTTGCCCAGGTTCTCTCTGGACCTCAAAGAATCAAATACACTGTGGAATAATGTTTACTCTAAACCTGGAGGGAACTAAACCCAATGTGAGGGAAGTTTCCTTTAAACCCCAAGGAAGCAAAACCATTTGGTTCTTTGAGTTTTGAAGGAACTTGACTAACCGGTGGTTGTGGATCCTCTAGATTTAGAGGGATGGGTTAGGGTTGACTGATCAATGTTCAGAGTAGGTGGAATTTGTTTTTGGTACAGTACAGGTAAAAATGCCCAGAACACAGTAAGTGTTGTAGAAGTACAACATGCAGTATAGGCACATACCGTATCTCATGGAGTAGATTCATCGTTACTGAACTTCCACCAAAACCTTACCTTCTGTTTTCTTCTCTGCAGACATCCCTGAACCTGTGGACCCTCAGATCTGTCAGGCCATGTGCGCCATCATGAAGCTTTCCTTTGAAGAGGAGTACAGACGCGCCATGAACGAATTAGGTTTGTGAAACACCTACAAGTCTTTTGTTTTTCCAAACCTCAGTCACACATCAGTGCTGAGAGATTTGTGTTTTCTTCCAGGTGGTCTGCAGGTGGTGGCTGATCTGATCCACCTGGACCAGGACATGTATGGCATGCAGAACGACCCCATCAACATGGCGCTGCGCCGCTACGCAGGGATGGCTGTGACTAACCTGACCTTCGGAGACGTTGTCAACAAGGTACAGAGGAGGAGGATGCGGTGGTAGTTTGAACAGTCCTGCATGGATCAGCGGGCAGTAAGAATAATAATAGTAATGTCTGGCAGTCGGCGTGAGGACGGGGACAGCAAAGTGCTTGGAGCTCTGCCCACAGTAGATACGAAACTTTAATGATCCCACTTAAAATCACAGCAGCAGAAAGGATGTACGAAAACATGCATCATATGGATAAAAGATGTAAAACATTACAAAGATGGGCCATTCTGCTGCCTAATGAGTCATTTACAGTGCAGTGTGATATTGCTACTTTTACTTAAGTAAAACATCTAAATACTTAAAACCATATACATTATGAGCATCTACATGAAGACAAAGGTGAACTACTTCAGTGTATTGCTGGGTATCAGTTATTTACTTGCACAAACGAGTTTCTTTTTTGTAAAAGAAAAAAGTTATTGTTGTAAGTGTGACATCCTTGTATTTTCCGCGGCAATTTGTTAAACAGTTTTTTAAACATCCTGCACCAAAGCTGAATTTCTAAATGTTGCTTGGGAATCACTGTTAGCCTTGGTGTTAGCATTAGCATGTTGTTAGCTATAGTGTTAGCATTAGAATGTTGTTAACCTTGAGGATAGCATTAGCATGTTGTTTGTCTTGCTAAAGGGTTAGCCTCGGTGTATTAGCTCATTAGCTTTGGAATCGTGTTTTTCTTCTGGCTCAGTACGAGATGACTTCCTGTTTATGCCTTAATTATAAAGTGATCAATTTAACAGGAGATTGAATTTCTTTATGTAACAGAGAGATCTGATGGTTGTATTTGTTTGCACTAGTTTGCATGAGACAGACTTTAGTGCTTTAGTGACTCATTCAGATTGGTTTAAAAATGTGTTTCATCAAACTTACCACATCCTGTCTGTCTGCGTGACCTCCACCTCGTCCTCCCTTAGGCCACTCTGTGCTCCAAGAAGAGCTGCCTTCAGGCTCTGGTGGCCCAGCTGGCCTCAGACAGCGAGGAGCTTCACCAGGTGGTCTCCAGCATCCTGAGGAATCTGTCCTGGAGGGCCGACATCAGCAGCAAGAGAGTCCTCAGGGACATCGGCTGTGTGTCTGCACTGATGACCTGTGCCCTGCAGGCCACAAAGGTAATGCAAGACAAACCAGCCCACACCAACAAAATAACAGAGGAGTTTTATTTGGGGGAATGATGTGAAGATGATCTGAAAACACTAAAGGATTTTTAGAATTTGTTTACCTTGTAGATGTTTTTCTGAATTTAAAAAATATATGAAATACCACTGACCAGTTGTTTGAAGCATTTTAATATTAGTTTTATATAACTGTAAGTCCTCTGCTGTGGATTTTAAGACATCTCGTAATCATCAAAATCAAAGTCAACTTTATTGTGTGTGAGGTACAGAAAGGGAGATCGAAATGCCGTTTAACGCAATCCCGAGAGATACAAATAAAAATATATAAACAATATATAAATAGTATATACATATATATATGTATATATATTGTGACAGCTCGGTAGGCCGTGATCGTTGACTAGCAGAGTCAGGCAGGTGTGAATGCAAAGAAGTGAGACAAAAACCGGCTTTCTGCTATAACTGAACACAGGTTTATTTCAACCTCTACAATAATACACTGTTTCCTTTCACTCGTTCTTGCTCCGTCGTCGGTCTTCTTTCCTTCTCGGGTTTTTCTTTCCACCAACACTCCCCCTTCTGAGCCACCTGTGGCTCCTTTTAACCTTCAGTCAATCAGTCCAACTCAGCTCAGCTGGGCAGCCTCTGCTCCACTGGAGGCCCAGCTGCCGCTGGGTGTTGTAGTTCACCCCCCCGGCCATACTGTTTTGTAGGCCTTTCGCCTCTCCCTGGCCGGCACGTCATCCCTTAGGCTGACTCGGCCTCCCGCGATGTCACACAAGTCTACATGTATAGACCCAACAATTCCACCATGAGCAAGCGCCACATGACATCATGTTGTCAGATTATTTGATTTATGAATGGAGGAGATATTGTTTTTATTTATCTCATTTTATGAATGGTTTTTGACATCTTTGTTTACTGTAAAGAGACACAGAGGAGAATTCAAAGTACAAAGGCCATGGCTGGATTATTTTTTAACATTACATTCACATCAGAAAGCACCCACAGGTCAAAAATGCAGTAGAGCCAACTCTTTACCACATGTGGTAGTACTGATGGCTGAAATGACCATGTCCAGGTGAAGTGATTGTTATGAACAATCACGTCAGTTGTGACTGGCTGTGGTCATTTGGTGTAAACTTTCTCTTTTCAGGCTTAATGGCTCACCAATCTGCCTCTGTCCATGGTGCTGAATTCACTCACATTCCTACATTCCTTTAAAGGTTCACTTTTAAATGACTGAAGTCATTGCTCTTTCAGTGTTCACTTTATATTTTCTCACGAAAAGAGTTTGTGGCAAACATTTTTCATCTGTTTCAAAACATGTAAAATGTTTTCTCTTGTGCTGTACTACTCTAAACCACCTGCAATGTCTCATTTAAATGAGTTTATAATAATTTGTTGTTTGATTATTCTAAGTGCTTTTCAAATGAGAATACAATGGGTTTATGTATCCTCTCAAACTTCTTATTTTGAATGAATTTCCTAGCTAATCAGACCAGACTGAGACAGTTAGTGAGGCATGATACGATAATTTTTCATTTTGTTGAGTCATGGTTGTAGTGGTAATTTTTTATTAAAAGCTGTTACACTTTCCCCAATGAAAAAACTAAAATAATCCATCTTTCTCTATTCCTCCCTCTGCTTTCTGTCTGTCCCTGTGTGATTGTCACTCTCTCCCCACTTCTGTCTTTTTAACATATGTAATATTTATCTCATCTTTATCATCCCCTCTATTGCCTCATCTCTGTCTCTCATTCTGTCGTGTTTATTCCCACAGCTCTGCCTAAATGTCTGTGTCATTTTGCATCCACCTTGTTTTTTTTGCCTTTAAAGAAAACTTCCACCACATCCTGATGCCCTGTCACCTGTCATCACCCTCCCGTCATACATCAGTGGAAAAGTAACCGCAGCTCAGTGTTCAGCTTCTCTCCAGCTATCCCTCCCTGAAGGCATGAATCAGCATTAGTTGCTCTCATTACTTACAGACATGACATGAAACCAATTCAAGGTCATACAAGCAGTCACACATATCTCCTATCCCTAGGGTGTATGTATGTGTGTGAGAAGATAGCTAGGAGATGATTTTAATTTATATTGCACAGCAGTCTACTGTTTCAAAGTGCTATTGTTTTCACTGCTTGTCATTAGCTGGCCTGTTCTGATAAGGAGGGAGACTAGAGAGCAAGTGAAAGACATACAGAGAGCTGGATGGAGTGAAAAAGAGTGAATTAACACAATTAACATTGTTTTCATATTCATATTCTGTTATTGCATATTGTCCAAATATTTGGACAAATTGTATTTTGATGCTTTGCCAATACTGTTTCTGAAACTCTAATGCCAATAAAGCCTTTTAAATTGAATTGAGAGGAGATGAAAGGTTTGGAATGAGAGAAAGAGAGAGAGCTGGAGTGCTGGTGTGAGTGTTTAAAAAGATGGCATCTGGCTTCTCCCTCCTGACTGTTGACTTTGAGCTGAACTGTACGAGTGTGTGTTTGTTGTCATGCATCTGTTGGATACCAGTCTGTCACTTCATGCTTAGTGTTTGTAGGCTTTAATCGCAAAATCGCACATTCTCTGCAGTCTTTCCATATGTTGGATCTTTCTAGTGATTGGACAGGTGCCAGGGAGATGTGTTAATTGCCTTAATTGTGTGTGTGTGTGTGTGTGTGTTCAGATGGATGGGCAGGGGAGGGGATGGAAATACTAAAGGGACAAATTTTAAGTAGAGCATTTTAACTCTGTAAGCAGAAAGATTTAATAATTTAAGACAAACAAAACTCTCCCACAGTATGCCTGTTATTTCCATATTGGGTCACAAATTGAATTTTACCTGCTAAGCTTAAACTCATGCATCCCCCTTTAAAATGTTGAATTCTAACAATGCAAACAACACTCTCAGAGAGTAACTCAAAGGTGAATATAAGATGTTGTGGCCTGCAAGAGAAATAATTCAATAAATTGAAAATGTCATGTAATTCTTGGTTCAGGTTCAGGTAGAGAAGTCAAATTGGGTTTACCTTGTCACTTTCAATGTTCATTTTGTCAAGCTGACTTAACAACATATCATACGTTTTGTAACATACAAATAAAGATTTTAAATTTCTTTCAAATTTACAACCTCACAATTCCACCTGCAATCAAATGTAAATGTACACATGTTCTGCCTTTACTATTGTTTAATTGTGAAAAGACATGTGGCATAACCAGAAATGCTTGCTGTATCCCACATATGAAAAGAATCTTATTTTGAGCATAAAACATTATATGAAACATATTTTACTTTAAGTCAATTTGATAGTCAATTGAAATTAAAAAGTGGATAAAAGTAATTGGGGTTCTGATAAAACATTAAATAACAGTGTGTAGCATTAGTCCAGAGTGCTGCAGCTTCCAGCTGTCTATTTATTCTTTTTTATTTCTTTGCTTGTTACTGGTGTTCCTAAGTGGTGCACCATTTCCGGAGCTCCCGGGCTAAAACTGTGTTTCAACACAACATATGCTGTGCAATTCAAACCAGAGTTTGGGGTAATATTGCAGAGAAACAATACTAAATACCAAAGAGTAAAATGTATCCCTGAATGCTGACTTTATAAAGTTTCTTTCCTCACTGATGACTGATGACTTTGTCAGATAATCTGTCTCGGATCTTTCATAAGAGATCAGCAGCAGTCAATCTATGTCTGCCTTCTGGCTTCATCTCCTCCATCATAATGTCATCTCTTCATTAATGTTCTCTCCTCTGCCTCTCCTTCACCCTTCAACTCAGTCCCAGTGGGATCAGAATGAGACGATCATGTATGCATGTGTTATTGCATCCCCTTGGTCTTGGTCTTGTCTTGTCTTGATGTGCATTTTTTGGTGCGTGTCAAGGACCATGGCAGTGAAGTGCTGATTATGATACTGGTGGCCCAGATGCACCCCTTACTTGGGATTCTACTAATGGACCAGAGTTCCACTGAGACTCCAAGCTGTCATGAATTCACCCCTGTAACAGGACACCTGTCATGACCCATTGGCAGGTGATGGTGGGCCTCTGGTGGCATGCTTGGCAGTTTGGAAAATAGCAGGTTGGCACATGATCAAACTGCTCTGGGAGTGACTGTGGGTGGAGAGAGGGGGGTACTGAAGGTTGAAGGTAAACAGTTGGCTCAGTACAGCTGACTGATCAATGTGTGGGTGTGGAGGCAGCAGGAAAAAAAGCGAACACTGGCTGCCACAACATGGCAGCACAACATGTGCGTGATGATAACAGCCCAAAGTCATATCATAAAGTTATCGCATAGCACTTTCTCATATAGAGCACAGCACTAAGCGACAGTGGCAAGGAAACCCTCCCTTTTAACAGGCAGAAACCTCGAGCAGAGCCAGGCTCTGGGTGGGCGGTCATCTGCCTTGCCCTGTTGATTGATTGATTGATTGATTGATTGAGTGAGCGAGAGAGCCAGCGAGTGAGTGAGTGAGTGACAAGCATTAATGGGATAAGACTGCATAATTTAGTAGACAGATTGGGTTTACCAATGCAACTCTGGAGAATGGTGTAGGCACACTATAATTAAAATGTGAGTTTCAACCCCTAACCTTGTGTCTCTCTAATAAATGTGTAAGCAGCACTACGAATTTAGGACTTTTTAGCACACGAGACAGAGGAAGAAATCTTTAACTCCGGATTATTTTGGGAATACAAAGCACAATATGGTCGAACAGCCTCCATCAAAACTCCACTCTAGCAGTCTTATAAGTCTGTCCTCTGTTAATGGCCTCTGCAGATACAGTAACTGCCTCTCTCTGATCAAGCATTACCCTTCAAATTAGGTACAATGACTCCTGCTGAAAGACATAGAAGTGACCTAATGCATTTATGTGCCACCACAGCTAAGAGAATATTTGACTGGTGAGGCCTGGTTTCAAGTGGGAACTGATTGCTTTAGAATGCTACACTGATGGAAATGGCATATGGAAGTGGTCACCTTCTTACCAAATGGCAGGCGCTCGTATAAAAAGGAAGAGGCAGATTGAAACATTACTGTTTGTCTCTGTCCAGTTTTTCCACTTTTCATCAGTAACTGAGTGGAACCTCTGAATTCTTTTTGGACACTTCATGGCCTCATTTTGGCATAAAGAGTGTATCATGTGCTTAATTCTTTTTAACATAATATTTCTGGCTTTCTGGCATAAACCAAAAGTTACTCTCTCGCCTCCAACTAGTTCAGAACGCAGCAGCTTGGATTCTTACTGAACAGAAGACATCACATCACCCCAATCACATCAGATCACCATCAATCCTGGCATCTCTCCGTTAGCACCTCATTCGATATACAGATGATTTTAAGATTTTACTGATCACTTGTAAGGCACGCCTGGGTCTGGCCCCAAGCTATATAATTGAAATGCTGACCCCGTATGAGCCAGTTCGCAGCCTCAGATCCTCAGGTGGGCCTTTCTGGCCGCTCCAGAGTCGAGGCTTAAATCTAAAGGTGACCGAGCTTTTGCCATCAGGGCCCCTCGACTCTGGAATGACCTGCCTGAGGAGATAAGGCTTGCAGAATCAGTAACCTCTTTTAAATCACTTCATAAAACACATTTTTATTGACTTGCTTTCATGTGATGTCATCCTTATCTCGTTTTTATATAGTCTTTTGTGAGTTTTAATTATTTTTATTTGTATTATTAATCTTTTATCATGTTTTCTGTGTATCATGTTTTTTGCTTTGTCAAAGCACTTTCTAAACTCTGTTTTTAAAAAAGGTGCTATATAAATAAAGTTATTATTATTATTATTATTATAATACTATACAGAAAAGACATTTACAATTAAATATGTTTAAAGGAGCTCATGCATGACAGAGGATTCGTGACAGAAAAGGAAAGATTAGAGATGAAAAAGATCACACATTAGGATAATATTTCTGTAAATGTTTCACCTCATCTTGCTTTACTGAAATATTCAGTAACATTTTGTCCTTAACTGCTTCATTTAGTTTATTCAGCAAAGTTTTGATTCTTTCTAGTCTTTGTGAAGGTCTTCAAAGGCCAGGTTAATACAATGTTGCTAAAATCAACAGCACGGAATCTAGTTGAGTTCAATATTGCTGCTGAATTTGTGACCAAGAGTGCATTTATCTAGCATGGGAGGGTATGTTTTTCTAGTCAGCAGGTCATCATGCATCTGTGCTGATCCTTGAGGCAGGCAGGTGGTGGCAAAGAAAAATCCCTAAAACTAACGGATACAATCTTCTTTAAAACTGAGGCCCCCAGGAGCTTGTGTTTTTTCTCTGTACTATCTGTATCAGTCAGCTCCATCTCCTCAGTCATCAATCAGCTAATAAGTGTTCAGGTAAAGTGTCACTGAGCACTGTCAACTTTCTCCTGCTGAGGTTACCCAAGTACAATGCCTGAGCACTGAGAAAATGTTTAAATATAGATACATAAAATATATCTACTAAGTGGAATGGAATCTTCAACCATGATGGGAATGGTACTTCTCTCAGTGATTTACAAAGGGACACAACCCAGACAGGAAGAGGAAAGGTGTTGGTTGGAATGCTATATTTCCTCACCTAACTTTAATTTCAACTTCACATCCCCTGCTATATATCTTAGCTGCCAACCTTGTCCTCACCTCAGGCCCGACGACTCCCAGTAATGGTACCCTATAATTGAATCAGTTAGGTATTGGGTGAATTGTTGTATTTATTGACTCCTTTGGGTCCCTGGCCAAACGTGTTTATCATGTCCCTCTTCCTCTCCACATGGCAAGCATGTCCTCTCCAGTGTTCCTCTCCTAAATAACAGTCTTCTTTGAGTTTTCATCATAATGACCAGAGAGGATATTGTTCTCTAAAACAAACTCATTTAGAGAAACCTTTGGTAGTGTTTTATAACCTATTCCATCTCCCACCCTGTTTTTTGCCAGGTTATCTCTCTCTCCCGCACAAATTCTAAGCCTTAATGAGGAGTCCTTCCTCTTCTTAATGTCCATCTTCCGCTGTGCACTGGCAATTACGAATCGACTCCATCGAGGAGATAGGGGGTGGTATGAGCAAGATATGCTCATATATCCTATGAGTATATCTTCCCATCCATTTCACAGTGGCTCCTCAGCAGCCCACTGTCACTTATCCCCATGAGTCACCATAGGGATCCATACAGATGCAGACACGTACACATCCTTGCACAACCACAGTGGCCCAACATATACCTAAGGACACACGCATAAACAAGCACAATCAAATTGCCTGAGGGGAGATCATGCTGTTAAATGGTGTGTCTCTATACCAACCTCATTTTGCTTCCCCAACAACAAACTTATGTCATGCTGTGTGATTTTGTTCTTATATTGAAATATTAAATTAACTGTTTGTGTCAGCCTAATAATTCCATCTTCTTCAGCTGATTTGTGAAGTCACACTTTTGTAAAGTGACTGCAGTGGCAAGAACAAGTACATCAAGTTTTACTTCACCTCGTTCAACACGCAAGATCATTTCCAACCCAATTTCACAGCCATTTGAATTGGATGGATTTGACTCCGTCCACTGAGAGACCACAGTGGCTTTCCCTCAAGATGGGGCCGAATGAGAGAGAATGTGGTGCAGGGGAAAAGGTCAGAAAATGATGAGCAAAGTAGAGGAATAAGACAGTGAGAGTGTATGAGGCAGTAATAAATAAGAGAGACTAGGTTTGAGTTTTTCCACTTGAGAAGAAGAGCAGGACATTAAGTGGTATGAGGTATTCGTTCATTCATTCATTAACCATACTGCTTATCCCGAAGGGTCGCAGGGGATGCTCTCTATTTTTCTGGAATTGTATGTGTCGGCATAATATTTGGGTGTCCACCAGCCACCCTATCGCTCCTATCATAACAGTTATTAGTAGTCCATAAAGGGCGGTAATGGCTCAGAAGGTAGAGTGGGTCCGTTAATCCCAGAATTGGCAGTTCAATCCCCTAACCTCCTGTGCCCATGTTGCAGTGACAATCTATATACCATTGATATAGTATTTAATTGTTCTTCATATAAAAGATGTGTGAACAGTCAAAGGACATGATGCAAATTAACGGCAGCCATGTGCTCATTTTAGTGATACTTTAATTTCTCTAAACATTTACTCAGATAAGCCCTTAGAAATAATCCCTATTTTCAATGAAAAAAAAAGTTTAAATATAAAGCTCATTGGCTATTGTTTGGTGATCTCAGCAATGGGTCAGACATTTTCCAAAATGATATTGTTGGAGGATTGCTTAGTTGAATTGTGTTAGGGAGCGATGTGCATGTGTGTGACAGATAAAGGGACAGAGACACTGTTAAAAGCAGAGTGCAGGGTGGACCTGTCACACAGCGGGACTTTCTGTTCTATGTGCTTTATAGGACCTCCATAAGCCATAAAGTATTTTTTCCCCAGCAGAGCAGCCACCCTCCTTTATCTGCTGCCCTCCAGGGGAGAGGCCCATTCACGCTGCCACTCTGATTTAATTGTACAGTTCAGGATGACTGGCTTTCACCTTCAGCTTCCACCAGGCTCAGCACATCTCATCCCCCTACAGTCCACTGCTTTACCTGGAAGATGGCGAGAGGGAGGCTGAGACAGAATGTACAACTCTCTTCTTCCTGAAATCTGTTTACTGTAGCTGAATTGAAAAAAGGAGTGATGGGGAGAATCGAAGAAATAGTCAGCAATATTCAGAAAGGAAAAAAAGTCTATAGGGAGAGAAACTTAGAGGGCGACCGAAGAGGTTAAACATAATTAGACTGAGAAATGAGAGGGATATAAATGGAATGTTTGAGAGAGAAGTGTAAGGCAGGTAAAGATCAAGAGTGAAAAATGGGGACTGAACAGGACAGATGAGACCAGGGGACAGAGATTCAGAGTAGGAGTTATTTGGGAAGCATCCCACAACAAAACATAAAAAAGGTGATTAGAATAACCCTGAAATAACATAAAAAGGTGATTAGAATAACCCTGAAATGTCCTAAAACTACCTCAACATAAACACGGAGAATAAATATGCAATTAACTGAACTAAAAGGATACACACACACATATACATATATATATATATACATACACATACACACATACATATATGTATACATACATACATACACATATACATACATATACATACACACATACATACATACACATACATACATATATGCATATACACATATATACATACATATATATACACATACATACATACATACACATATGCATACGCACACACACACACACATAGAAGTACCCTCTGAAGGTCTACTAGAAGATGTGAATGCAGCGCTACAGACAATCCCTACTGCGATCATCACTGACACCAACAAACTGATATATGCCACAGCAAAAGTGATCCTTGAGATGCTTGGCAGGATGACCAATAGAAGCCATAAGTAGTGATGGGAAGTTTGGCTCTTTGAAAAGAGCCGGCTCTGTTGGCACATGGAGCGTTTGTCCCCCTCTCTGCTTTCACATAATGTTATGATCCTATAACCTCTCATGTGATTGGCCGCATGGCTGCCATGTTGCCAATCATAACAATTTCTGCCATGAGCAGAGCTGAGAGCGAAAGCTGAGCCGCCAAAGGAGAAAAAAGGGAAAAAAAGTACAGTATTTACACAATGTAATGCAACGTCATCTCTTAGTAGCTAATACTAGTACTTGAAGAGTGTATTTAAGTGTGTGTCTGTGTGTGAGCACTGTCCTTCTGTCTGATCAATTGGAACATGTGTTAATAATTTACTCCATGCCTCACTGGACCATCAGGGTCCAGTGATAACCTCATCTGTCTGCTACAATTACTGATTTTAATACACACACACTTTTGGATTACTAGTTAACAGTTTACATATGAGCTTTTCTGTTATGCATAGTGATTAAACATCTGATTATTAGATCAGTTGGAAGGCTACCACGCAAAGACATAAAAGGCCTCAGTGTTTCTTTTACGCATACGTCTCTGTCTTACAGCACCCCACATGGACATTTCTCTGCAGTGTGCATCTGTGTCAATTTTTGGTGCTGCTGACAGAGAAGAAGTAGATAAGACAGTGATAACAAGTGTGACAGAAAATATGACAAGATTGAGTAGCCTGAAAGGAAGTGTCTAAAAATAAAACTGAAAACTCTCCGCGTGTGTGTGTGTAAGTAATGTGGATGAAACCTGTGGCTTAAAGCAGAGCGAGGGACAAACGGCATCTGTGTTTACTGTATCAAAACAAACTGAAAAGTCAACTGTAGGTGTGAAATTATTAAAGGCAGAGCAAACAAAAGGGGGAAAAAAATCACTGTCATTTCTTTTTTTCCTTGTTCCTTTATATTTACCAACTGTCTATCAAAAGGTTATCGCTAGTCATTACCATTCAGCCACACTGAGGTATGGCCATCGATACCCAACGGCACAGTGTAAATGTCAACATATGGTTGGCTGATCTGGCCATAAAAGGAGGAGCTGCTCTAACATGCCTGTTGGAGAGAATGTCTTTGTAACAGCCATCTGTGCAGGGATAGCACACACACACACACACATCTCCATTCCTGTAGTCCATCCATCCATCCATTTTCCACCGCTTATCCGGTGTAGCTGGCCCTCGTGGCAATAATCACAGAAAGGTCTCGACGGGTGCTATTCTTTTATTCACTTAGCGGTGAGCATCAGGTTGCACCGTGAAAACTGAGGTGGGCACAAACAAAGGACATTTTATTAACGTACAAGGAAAATGGCCCACAATAATTTCACTTAAATATTAACAAACACATACCGCTAAACTGTGCAAATATTGATTCAATGTATAGCGAATCATAATATCTGTCTTTAACAACATTGTACAATATTCACTTGACATAATTTCTATTAACAGAAAATCCTCATATTCATACCTCGTTCCGCTTGCCAAGGGGTGCTAAATTAACAACTTCGTAGAAACGCTGTCTTCATTTGGAGTGTTTACAACCAGGTGACAGTACTCTGTGCCGAAGCTCTCTTCCTTTTTGCGGCGAGGAGATTTCTAGCGCCTTTTTTGCGTGTACCGTAATCCGGACCTACTTCCGGTTTTTCCGACACCGACTCGATTTGCGTTAGTCGCGTCACGT
>JAVQJF010010716.1:0-20010 GCA_036023855.1 Gadopsis marmoratus
CAGAGAGAGAGAGAGAGAGAGAGAGAGAGAGAGAGAGAGAGATTTTAAGTGTGGGCATTTAGGGGGAAATCCCTCAGGTTCAATTACAAATCTAAATGGGTAATATTAAACTATGTAAAGGTCAGTTCTTAATTTACACCCTGCATAAAGCAGACACACACACACACACACACACACACGTCTTTAGACATTAGCTGCTCTGCCACAGGTAACTGACCTGTAAATGTTGTTTAAGACCAAATAAAAAATTTACTTCTCTGAAAGGATTTATGGGAAGTGCGGCTGGGGCAGGACTTGTGAGTGAGTGTGCGTGCTTATTTCATACATGTGCAATACCTCGTGCTATCCTCAGTACTCTCATGATCCTGATAATCGTGGGGTTGATGGGCAGGGCAGAGCTGATCTCAATCTCCTCCAGGGTGATGCCCATCACTGACAGAAGCACAATGGCCAGGTCCAACTGGTTCCACCTAGCACAAGCACACACAAATAGAGTACTCACACACACACTCATGTGAAGGAGGAAGGAGCACAAAGGCATTTCATCACACATACACACAAAGCAAATATAAACACAAATGTACGGTCATATTGACAAGTTCATACATTTACATGCATGTTAAGAATAATATGAAGTCACAGTTACAAAATACAGCTGTCCATTTGTTGGCTGCTACTGTAAGTCATACTATACTCAGGGCTGTCTGAAAGGTTCTGGGCCTTACTACATAAGGAGGTATGTAGTTAATTATCAGTTACCTTTCAACACATTACTCTTCTTTAAGAGCTACTAATTTCTACCAGTGATGCTATAGCGCCTCATCCCCAAAAGCCCTTAATAAATCCATCATGTGCAGCAAAATGCAATTCTGTTTAAGGCTTAAGGACAGATGGGATGACAAATGTTGCTAAATCAGATGAATACAGTAGGGAATCAAATAGCCTGAAGCCACCAAAGTAATTGCAAAACCTGAGTTATGGGCAAATATTTTGAGCTGATGTAACTATACCACTCCCCGCGCTTCCTGGTACGTTTATTCTTTATAGACCTAATTTATCGTCTGACTTTTGTCCAAGTCATTGAATGTACATCTTGTGTGAAATCATCAAGGTGGGCTTGAAACTGTGTTTTTATGATAAATGGTAAATCAGGTGCACATCTGATCTGAGATCACATAGCAAGACACCCAGAACGCTGAAACATTTGGCACTGCCAGTTCATTTGTCAGAATGCTTGCCAAACTCTCTCATTTAAAATGCCAATGACAACAGTGTACTCATTATCATCATGCACTTGATCATGTTTCCCTCTGTTGTTAGCTCCTGCCTGACTGTGGGTCTACTTTGCTTTTTTTCTTACCCACCTTTTCACTGTGGTGCATCATCCTCTGTGGTTGCAGTGATGCAGCCCTTTAATACTGAGGACGGCAGCTGCCTTTGTTCATTTTCACAAAATAGTGTTCCTTAATCACATCATAGTCATAGAAAGAAATTAGCTCACCTGGTAAAACAAATGGACCTGTCACTCAACAAATGGCTCAGTTAAATGTATGTCAGTCTTTCATATCTCTTTAAATGTCATCCATAGAACTGTTTGGCCACACACACACACACACACAGAGAGTACATACAATACATACTTACAGTACTGAGAGTCACCCCAGCCTATAAATCGCACTATGCACAATGACTACTCATGGCTGTTGCTGACACAACATAAAAAGAGTGCCAGCTGTTAACCGTGTGATAAATTCTTTCTATATCCGCCCATCTCTTTCTCATTTCATCACTCATTTATTCTCTTTATTCTCATCCGTGTTTTTGTCATTGATCAATCCAGCTTCCCCTCCTACATATGATCTGTCTCTTCCCCATCTCTCTCTCTCTCTCTCTGCCACCTTATCTTTCTCACTCAGTTTCTCCTTATCCTCTCTCTCTCCTCTTTCTCTTCACCAACTAAAATAGGTCAATGACATTAAACTACCATCAGCATAATATAAGCTCCCAAATCTGTTTCTGCCTTTAATTATCTACACCACACATCCCTGAAAAGAACAAGACATCAGTCTCATCACCCTGCACATTTGAGTGAGTGACAAATCAATTACTCTGAGTGAATGAATGTGGGAGTGAACAGGCCAGTGCTGAGGTGCGTTTCCCGTGGAGGTCAAACAAAGGTGAGGACAGCGAGTTGGAGCAATGGAAAGTGCAGCAGTGTCACATGCAGATAACTAATAGCCAATTTGGTTTTGTTAAGCAGAATGATGCTGTAGTTTAACATTTTACTTTTTCAATCAGTCCTGTATTATTTCACATAATAATATTCAAATGAATAACTCTCCTCATGAAAGGATTGTCACATCTATTTAAAAAGCTTTATTAATTGCAAATTAATTATAGTTCATAGTAATGATCCGATGGTGACCAAAAAAAAGCTAAATACTGTAAAGAAAACAGAAAACGCTTCCTATAAGCTGTAAACTCCTGCTTCTTACTGTGACAACGGGGATGTCTTTGACAGAACTGATCATGTGTGGTAAGTGTCATGAAATCTGTGTGGCATATAGCCAGTTCACATATTTGAACATATTTCATAATCCTCTATCGTTAAAGCTGTTGTTCCCCATTACATTTATAATGAGCAAAAGCAAAAGGCGGATTTGTTTATTGTGGTGCTATTTATATTATACGTTAATTTAAGGGATTATGGTATGTGCCTTGAGCCCTGAAAAGTCACTTTAATGTTTAATTTTCTCATCAAATATGCGATAAGTGACTGAGCTGAAAAGACAACAACAGGGTGATATTGTAATTTTTGGTGACATTAAATCTGCAAGTGTTTTGAAGTGTAAAGCTGATTTGGCAGCATCTATTCCAAAGGGCGCTTGTGTTTTCAGGCTAGACAGTACAAAGGCGCTAAAAGCTGATTGAAAATCATCACGCTGCTTCCCTTCAGGTACAGCACAGTCTGCCTCTGGACAGCAGATTAACAAATCCCACAGTGGATGGATGAGTTTTGCGTGTGTACATAGTGCTACAAACAAGCACATATACACTCACATGCATACAGAAAGGGAAACACGCTCGTACACAATCACACTGCCAGCACACAAGGTATAAACACACACTACCTTTCTTTGAAGAAGCGGCGAAATCCGAAGGCGATTAGTTTGAGTACTGATTCCAGTACAAAAGTGGAGGTGAAGAAATAGTTGCAGTACTTCAGGGCGAGATCTAGAGACTGGAAAGAGAGAGTAAAAAAAAAGGCACTTGTGTGTGTGTGTGTGTTGCGGCATGAGCAGGGAGGAAACTGTAGAACTAGAATTGTTCCCATTGTTTGTAGAGTAAAATCAAGCATGCCAGAGGCAAAAACAGAGCATCTTCCATTCATAGCACAACAAACAATCACACATTTCCAAGCTAATAATATTTGCGGAGGATTCATATATTCCACAGGCAAGCATGTTTTAATTGTCCTAAACATCCAGTCCAGCTTCCTGTTACTGCACACACTGGAGATTACTTTGCTTGGCTGTTTCCTCCTTTCATAAATAAAGCTGTAGCGTCTAACAAGTGGGAGGCTGCGAAATGTCAGAACCAACAGCTGACAAATACAGCCAAGACCTGTGATATTTATCTGATGCTCGGTCAGTTTGAGAAAGCTTGCTCCTTTTTAAAAGGTCAAGCAGGCATCTTATCTCAAGGATAATCACTTTTCTTCTCCATCACGAAAGCGCTAACCCCACCGACAGCAGCCCACATCAAATCAGCAATGCAATCACAGCTCCTTTGTGTGGACTGCAGCTACTCACAACACATGCTATGGAGCCTGGATGCAGTTTCATGGTGGTTGACCAGTCAGGTCAAACTGGTATCATTGTGTCTTTTTAAGATGCTACTGTTTGGAGAAGTGAAGGCTTTATGTAAGAGCCACAAAGATTTGACAGACATTAAATTAAACTGCATAAAGACCCAGCGTAACTGAGATGGAGTCTGCTTTTGTCCATATTTTGTGGAACAGGCGCATTAGGGGAAGTCAGAGCTAAGTTGCAAAAATCTCTAATTAGTTACATGAATGCAAGGTGCTTCCCACGTATATCCACAGATGCAAACACACATCTGGACCTGTGCCCACTGCACACCCTAAACATGACACCGCAAATTGCTCTTATGCTCCTATACAACCACCAAATACACAATATCTTTGCACACACACACAACATTCCTTCTTACACGAGGTTGATTGTAGTGCTCTAAGGACATGGTGATGACGTTGATGCAGATGATGAAGGTAATGATGAGGTCCAGGTAGTGGTTAGTGCACAGTGTGTGGATCATCAGGCGCATGTGGCCATAGCTGGCATAGTAGGGCAGCTTTTGGGCTTCTGTTGGTAGAACAATATATCAATGAAGCTTTTAAACATCTCAAATTTGTATTCAATGACGGAGATTTTCTGATGTTGCGGTTATTTAAAAAAATATTGTTTACTTCATTAAATAAAGTATAAAGTGTCTGCAGTGATCTAAAATTCTTCACATGATATATAGTGATCATTCAAACCTTTAGGCTATTACAAATATAACTTATATTTTAGGCTAAATCCAAACAAACTGTTCCCGTTGCTATTTGAAATGTACAACAGAACATCTTTCCAGGGAAGACCTGCCCCACACTGAGTGCTTGGAAATGCACAATTTAAATTCTTTGATCATCAACAGAAAATCTCAAATTGCAGAGCACTTCAGCAATTATGACATTTGCTGTTTGTGTGTTTATTGTTATCTGTCTGTCTTTATTTCCTTTTCTCTTTCTTTCTACAGCACACATTTTCATCAGAGTTGATCAGAGCTATAAATGCTAATGGGAAGTGATTCTTGTGATGTGTCATAGTAACAGTAGGGGTAGAGTGAGCCATTCAAGCTCTTGTTTTAAGGCACTTTTTGTTTTGTTTCATTATATCTGGATATTTTATCCCTTTCAGCTTTTGACCCACTCCACACTCCTTCTATGCCCTCGTTGATATCCCTATCTTGTCATTCCACGCTCTTACTTCTCCTCTTCTTTTCCATACGCCGCTGACGCTTCTCCTCACGCCTTTTGGCCTCCTCCACCTCCTGGTGCTGGCGGCACTTGTGGAAGTTCTCCACCACCACACCAACAAACATGTTGAGGACAAAGAAGCTAACAATGAGGAGGAAGGAGATGAAATACAGCAGCATCCATGGGTTGTTGTTGGTCACCGGCTGGGGTTGAAGTGGTTTGTTTTTTCATGATGGGATTGGAAATAAAATGATGTGATGTGAAAGAAGGAGGTGAGAAAGAAAACAGAGATGAGAGGGAAGGAAAAAAAGATTTAGCCAAATAGAGAATTGTGCCTAAGGTTGTTTCTTCTGAAAAATTGTTGTTGTACAGCTTATATGCGGGTACCTGTTGGTCCACACCCACAGCATCCAGGCCGTGATACATGATGTTGACCCAGCCATCCTTGGAGGCAAGTACAAACAGGGACATCAGAGCCTGGACAACAGCGGGCAGAGAAGAGAAAAGAAAACTGTTAATCTTATTTTAGGGAGAAAAGATTATTATATTTTGAGATTATGTTCACACATGTGACACTAACCTGTCCCAGGTTGTCAAAATTGTACTTATGGTGGACCCACTTGTAGTTGGCTTGCAGGCAGTCAGATTTGTTGGTAATGTTTTTGACATCAGGGCCAAAGCAGTAGAAGAATTTGCCTTTAAACAGCTGTCAGGAGAAGAACAATGAGACCAAGCTTTTGATGCCGTCTGACTACTAACATAAAACAGAGAAATAAGCCTTTGTAGGCCCTGCCGATGAGATGAAAGGGTGAAATAATGAGTTGGTCAAAGATCCCACCAGCTAAAACTGGTGTGCAGTAATGAAAGAATTATTAAGACAATGAGAATTTCTTTAAGAAAGCTTCAAAGCTATTACAAGGGAAAGCAAGGGAGATAATTACTTTTTTATAAATTTTTAAAAAAGCATAGTAATGAGCAGGAAACCACAGCACAAACCCAAATATATTGGGTTATTTATACAACAATTTCCATGCATATAATATCTTTGACTAAATAATGTATGCATGGCAGTTTGTATCAAGCAGCTTTTCTTTTTGTCCTACCTGTACCCCAAGAATACCAAAGATGATGAAGAATGCACAACAGATGAGGACAATGTTGCCGATGGGTTTGAGGGAGGTGATGAGGGTCTCCACCACCAGCTTCAGACCTGGAGCTCTGCTAATCACCCTGGAGACAGGAAAGAGGTGAGAGGACAATAAGAAGAATTAATAAAAGATAGAGGGAGGGAAGTATAGTTTTGTATACAATATATTTCTGGTTATTCTCTCTCTGTGTATGTATATTGTTCCATTTGAACATCTTTAAAATTGCACTGAAAAAGCTCAAAGACTACCATTCATGGGAGGAAACGTATTTTACATTTTCTATGTGCTGTTGAGATTGTTCAATAAGAATGAATGTATTTTTAATCTGTTTGGGAACAGAGCCTTTCTCCTCAGTCATTATGTTTAAGAACAACATTTTGAACATGCAAAAATAAAACTGTACGGACAAGGTGCCGAGCTTTGTCCATACCTGAGGGGACGCAAAGTTCTGAGCAGCCTGAGTACCCTGAGCACACCCAGGATCTTGGCCCCACCCGCCATGGACACAACAATGTCAATCAAAGACACAAAAACCAGGAAGCCATCCAGAATGTTCCAGCTACTCCGCAGATAAGCCTGTTCGCCCACATAAAAACCCATGGAGACCACCTGAAGATGAAAGAAAAAAAGAGGTGAAGCAGCGTATTAGAACCTGGACTTGCCACATGGCCACAAGCCAATTACAAGAAGTTGGTATATTGTTTGTTACCTTTGTAAAATAAACTGTCAAATGTGAAAAGAAACAAAACTAAAAGAGCACAAAGATGAGAGATCAGATACAGACAAGAAGTCATCAGGAGCTGTTGGACAACGGGCTGCCGACACTAACAAGACATGTTACACACTCAACCTCAAACACACACACACATATGTATACACCTGTCAGGAGAACATCTAGCGCAGACATGGACATTAACATATCATGTTGCCACACTTACATTACGTACACGCACACAAACACACATCAACAGAAAATCAGAAGGAAAAAAAAGTAACACAGTAAATGGTACCTATAGTTAATAATGACATACACACACTTGGAAGTGACACACTGACACACCATGCATCACTGTAAAGAGCGCAGATGAAGCTCATTGGTCCTGTGATAATGTCTCAATGCATTTATCTTTGCTTGCAAAACGTTTATAGTCAAACCACTTGACATATGATGGCACGTCACTGCTCTGTGATTCCGAGGGTGAGGAATGGATGTTGTGCAGGTATTGCAATACATATGCACACAGCTGGGTTTTGTGTTTTGCTAAGCAGCAGTGGGAGCATCACGCCTGCCTGGGCAAAAATCTGCAACTGACATTTGAAACTGCTTGCCAAGTATCCGGTAAAGCTTCAAAGGGACTGTGGGGGATAGTGTGCAAACATATCAAGATGGTTGAAGGATCAGTCGCTGGCAAACATCTTAGAATGCCAAAATGTAAACGGACCGAAATGCCAAAAAGTAAACTGAATGTACGAAACCTCCGAGAATGAATTGAGTGCTTTATGTTGAGAAATAGTACGGGAAATAGCATTGCTTATTCATACAACTACAATCATTAGAACAACTTTGTTTTTTGGAGAGAGCGACATTGTGTCTGAAGCTGCCTCCTATAGTAACACTCTAAAAAGCTCTGCAGCATTCTGGCCAATTCTTCAGCCGTGCCGTGGAGGAGTCCTATGGAGGGAGAGATTAATGCTGCACAAACAAACATGTCAACACACATTACAGAGATACAAAATGCTCACAAACACGCAGGGAGACGTGTACGGCTTGGCCAGGGGGCTGACATGTCTGTGGCTCCTTGACGGGTTGTGATTGGTTAAAAATTGATTGTGGGAGTGCATAATTGATGGCCCACTTGTGCAAAAGCCTTTAGCAGTGAATACAGAGACAGTGGCAAAGGGAGGGAGGAGAGAGAAAATAAAAGAAAGGAAGTAACGGGGAAAGATGGAAAGTCCGAGAAAAATAAAAAAAACCATACTCATGAGAACAGAGGGACCCTAAGGAAGTGGAAACACAAACTTAAAAAAAGAAGCACTCAACATTGGAAAGGACAGGCGGAAGAAGAGAGTGTGTGGGAGTGTTGCAGATGAACTGCATCCATAAGAGAAGACTAGCCACTAATTAATGACATTGTTTAATTGCGCTATTCTCCAAAGTAACATAGGAATTGCCAAGAAAGAAGAGAAGGGGAGGGGCTGGGCTGTGGGAGCACTGAGGCGAAGTCAATTCAGAGAGAGATAAACAGGGAGACACGGGAGGTAACAGACAGAAAAAAAGACGCCTCTGTGTAGTGCCTGCACACACTACACTCAGGAGCCATTGGTGGTAATAGAGAGACAGGTTGTAAAATGTTACCTTGAGTGTCATCTCGCTCACAAAGATGGCAGTAAATATGTAGTTGGAGATGGTGAGAAAGACTCTTTCCTGGAGGAGGGAGAGAGGTTGACAGTCAGAAAGAGACGATGGTGCGATTAGGGGTAGTAAAAACTTACTTGCGGTGCCTTTTAGATAATAATATAGTAATACAGTAAGTCAAAATGTTAGCACACAAAGGCTGCAGACAGGAGGTAGGTAGTTCCAACACACACATGCACATACACACGCTTCAGATGGATTTACCAAGCTGCCCTGTAGGATCTTGGGCCTCTCCAGAGCTACTGTGATGCAGTTGGAGAAGATGAAGGCCAACACCACATAGTCAAATAGCTTATGAGCTATGATAGACTGGCACATCTGTCTGAACCTGGAGTAGGAAAGGAGAGGAGAGGAGAGAAGAGGGAGATGAACAAAATAAAGTAGAAAGCAAAAAGAGACACTGAAATAGACATTGTGTTTGTTGTTCCTTGCTGACAAAATGGGGGGAAAAATACATAGAGGTAGGGCCACACTCTGCCCAAGCACAATTTATAAACTCCTTCCATCCAATCAGAAGGGGAGCCAAGTTCCCTGACAGTGCATGGGCGCTCCATCCCATCTTGGTGAGTAAATAGCCTCATTCAGCCCCTGTTTACATCGCTCCTAATTCAAACAAATTACATTAACAACACTCTCAGAAGAACAAGAGCCCTGAGTGTAGTGCTCTGCTGGGAGAACAGAATAGATAGATAAGAAAGTAAGAAACGGACAGAGAGAGAGACAGACAGAGAAAGACAGAAAGAGATGGGCCATATAAATACTGAATATGCATTTCACAACTTAGTATGTGACACTGTGTGCTGCCAAAAAGCAATTAAATATCTTTGCTGCAGCGTTTATTGGAACGGATGAAAAGAAACAGAATGAATTGAATAAGAGATGGATTGTATTTTTTTCTAAAGTATTTTTGGAACAAGCATGGAGACATTTTAAATGCCTGTTATTAACAAACTCAGATATGTCTATTCAAACCCTTCCTCTGCAGATTGTAACACAACATCACCACAAGTTAATGCAGAATTTAATGAATTGTCTGCCGTATTAAATTTACCCCCTGAGGCCTGTTTCTTGCTCTCGCACAGGAAGGGAGAGGGTAGAAAATATCCCTTTGTTATTTGGAAGGTGGCAATCAATACTCTAATGTAGTCCTTCTCTGAGGAAGCTTGACAACCCGTTCTTCCTATTGATGAGGTGGGGAACAGAATCTGCCCACCCATCCTTGGCATTGTTCAGATGAGATACGTCCTGTGGCCAACCGATAATGTTTGTATGAGACGTACAGCCCACATTTTGAGTCAACACACTTTTTGACATTCACTCCACCACTTAATGCACCGGACTAAACAGACTTGATTACAAACGGGAAAGGTGGAGCGGGGGTTAATGGGGACTCACTTGTTCTGTGGGGAGAATAGGAAGACAGACCAGTCCTCTCTGGTCTCACACCAGTCTGGTCTGTACACCTCTAACATCTTCTGGATGCGGAAGCACAAGCTCTGCAATGAAGAACAGTCACAGGCATATCAACACACGAAGGCACACACACAGAAGCAGAGCCCATACACGGATCTAATCACGCACACAGAACTGCAAAGACAAACTGCCTGTTTAGACTCCCCACTTAAATTATTTACGAAAGCGAAGCACTTCAATAGCAACAGCACGGAGCATCTTCCAACATTACCATCTGTATTGCTCTGTCCCCTGCTGTCTAAATAGTCCTTTCTAATTAACCTCGATTCTCTCGTACACAGACTTGTTTACAATGAAAACAACGGTCCTCCCATGAGGCCCAGGTGAAATGGAGTGCAGGCTTTATACAAAGTACTTGAAAATCCGACACAAGGAGCAGCAGATGATTACATGTGTAAAATCTTATGCTTTAAACACAAAAGCTAATGGTGTGGTTATCGAGGATCACAAGGCTAGATTGTGTTTCTTTGTTCCTTTGAGATGTTGTTACATACTGTCGTAGTGATGCTTACCTGCATCTGTGGAATTGGACTGCGTGTCATAGGACAATTGTGTGATGGTATAAGCCTACTTCACTTACTCACCAGGCTTTTCCTAATTCTATTACCGTTTAATTCCCTCCCTCCCACACACACACACACACACACACACTTAATGGTAACTTACATAGTCAATGTCATCATCCAGGTCCTCCCGGTCCTTGCTGCGCGTGTTAACCTGGGGGAAGACGTCGGCCATCAGCTGGCTCTGGGGGTTCACCCCTCCAGCCTGCTCAGTGGGGTGTGTAGGAGGGGGCTGGAGAAGCTGAGACAGAGGAGTCTTCCCATTACAGTCTTGGTGAATCCCTCCTAAGCCACCTAGACTGTCGATCCCACCGCCGCCACTTCCACTTATCACCATCCCCCCAGAGAAGCTCTTCTTTCTGTGGTGAGCATGGAGCGTCATGGGGGGCAGTGGGTGGTGTGGTGGCAGCGGAGGTTGCTGGGGTCCTGGGACCTGCAGCAGGTGGGGCAGCTCTAGTGACAGAGCTCTGCGGTCCCTCCTGGGTACAAAGTGGCCCGGGAGCATGGGATGGGGAAGGTGAAAAGAACGTGGGGCAACAGCAGGAGGAGAGAGGAGCGACTCCTCCTCATCTGGATTGATATGGTGGTGGTGGCGGTGCGGGGATGAAGAGGCACGGGGACCCCGGATACGCAGGCTTCCTCCAACCACTCCGCCAAGACCCCCCAGGCCATAGCCATAGAAGGGCCTTGCAGAAGTGGGGGTGAAGGCTGGACTAGCGGAGGGAGATGAGGAGGAGCAGGGGCGGCACCCACCCAGGCTGTTCCAGCTGGAACGACGTGCCCATAAGGCCTGTGGATGGGGAGGTACTGGGCGGCCCCAGTTGTGGTAACCTCGACCTGGATACTGAGAAAGAGGGAGAGGGGCTTCAACCATCTCCTGTAATTCTGAGCCACACTCTGTCTGGATCTGCTCTGGCAAAAAATAAACATCCAAAGACCACACACATCTGATAATAATGGAATGAAGAAGAATATAGCAATGTATTCATATGCTACTCATTACATAAAACTTGGAAATACCTCTGTGACAGCAGTCCAACTTAAACTTTTAGTCAAAGAAAATAATATGATAAATGGACTTCAGTTAAATAGCGCTTTTCAACCTTAACGGTTCCCAAAGTGCTTTTACAGATTGGTCTTATTCACCCATTCACACACTGATGGCGACATAGCTGCCATGCAAGGTGCTGACCTCCATCGGGAGCATATTGGGGTGGACAGGAGGAGCCGGGATCGAACGGCCAAACCTGGGATTAATGGACGACCCGCTCCACCTCCTGAGCCACAGCCGCCCACCAAGTGCCATAGCATTTAATGAACTAATCAAATAGTCTGCTGAGATGTAACATTTTTGTTGCAATTTCAGAAGGAAATGTAAAACCTTAATTTGAAGATGCTGAAATGATTTTCAAAAATGAAATTGCCTATAAGATTACTTTCACGCTGTTTCAGTTATATCAAATCAAACAAACAGCAGCTATGTATTTTTTACCAGCTCCTCTCTTTCCACTCCTTTACACTTACCACAGCCCTCTGTTCCAGGTTGGCCCTGCCAAGAGAAATAACACTGTTCTTCCTGGAGCCGAGAGCAATGGTCAACCTCTCCCCTGGAAACAGACCAGGGGGCAGTGGGGACAAGTCCAGATGCCCATTAGGTGTTAGTGTACAGATCTTTGGGTCTGTAGGAGAGAGGGAGAGAAGAAGATGGAGGAAAGGGACAAGTGGTGAGAAAGGGAGGGATAAGCAGAAAAAACAATCAAAGACAGAAAGACAGCAATAAACAAGCCCTTCCCTCCGTCTTCTCTGTTGCTGCAATCCAAACAGAACCTGGCACTCTCCATCACTTTACAACATAAATATCCCAAAATGATGTTATGGCCAGCTCAGAGAGGCAGAGGAGGGTTTAATTTACACTAAATCACTTTACAGGAGCAAAAAAAAAGGAATATCTGCCAGAAGTGTTGTCCATTCCCAAACATATATTTGAGTGGAATAGGTCTCAAGGAGCCATTAACATTCCAAATGTGTTTTTTTCCAGGTAAGCTGACATTTAAAAGGCACATTTGGGCTGAGGAGGACTGTGATCAGACATCATCAGAGGCCTCCCTAATGTGCTGCTAAATGCTACTCTGTACTGTATGATGCTTTGGCTGGTTGTTGGTGAGTTCACTTTTATAATGCCTACAGGGAGAAGACGGGGAAGGATTGGATGGAGAAGTGACATCAGGCATGCAATATTTAAAGTTTGTCCAGCTTATATTTCATACTGGAAAAAAGTGGTTTAGCAATGTTTGTTGTGGAAATCTGACGACAGGGAACGTTTTTGATGCCTAAGGCACAACGAAACGGCTGATCGCTTTCTAGAGTTCTGGTTACACTACAACCTTGGAGCACATATATGATGGACAGACCGATGGTGTGAGATAATAAATCTAGGAGATGCTTTGTATGTTTGCAATTCTGTTCCTATACAGACAAAAAAGCCAAAGACTTTGGAAATGATTAAAGCAAAGTGAAATTTTGTTTAATGTTAAATGATCTCTGATAACATTTTTACAGAGGTGTGGTTATTTGAAAGTTGATACTTTTGTGTGAGAGGTGAAAATGATCAGTTATGGTGATTGTAAAGTAGTGAATCCACACCAACGGTTTCTATGCAGGGGTGAAATGTTTATATAATTTCAGAGGGTTGAGAAGAAAATCAATCTTTATTAAACAGAAATGTTGTAAAGCTCCTGGAGGCATTTAATACCTGAGAGATGCAGAGAGTCTTTCTGCTTATCATTCTCCTCAAAATTACAGGAAGACCTGTCATCGTCTGAGTAAGAGCGGTTTGCATCGCCCTGTATTGGGGACAGTGGGGGGGGGGTGAGAGTGAGAGAGGGAAAATGAATGGGTGAGAGAGAAAGAGACACGTAGAGAAAAGAAGAGGGATGGGTTGGGGTGGTGAAAAAGTAACAGGCAGAGAGTGTGAGAAAGAGTAAAAAGTGTAGAAATAATCATTGTTCACAAGCTAATTTAAATAGGAACTGCCAATCATTTGTCCTCTCCTTATTAACCAACTAAGGGGCATTATTGTCCAGAGCCTGGTTTACTTTCACTCGGCAAGTCTAGCTCTAAAACACAAATGTCTGAAGTTCAGTTGTAACTCTGACACGAATCAGTGCTCACAAAATACTGAGGGTTAATATTCAACCCCTCTTGCCCCACATTTATTGCTGTTGTTGAACATACAGTATATACAGCACATTATTTTCTGAACAAGGTCAAATGTAATTGTTTTCCTATTTGTTTTTCTATTTCTTTGTGCAACAACATTCTAACATGTTTCAACCATAAAAGTTGAATAACTCACATTATGATTGATTGTCTCAAATTCTGAATCACATTCTCAGCTCATAGCAATAAAAAAAAAACAAAAAAAAAAACCCAACATGAAACCACACAGGACATGATTGGCTAGCTTGTCCCTTATCACATTTGGTTTTGTTCATTTGTCTTTCACAGTGTGCATCCTGTCCAATGCCCTAAACCAAGATGTCTTACCTCAGCTTGGAAACCCTCAACCAAGATGGCAACCAGTAAATTGAAGAGCACATAGTTTCCAAATGTCATAAGAGCTACGAAGTAGAGAGCAGCACAGGGCGAGGTGGACGCCATGCCATTGTACAGCACCATGTTCCAGTCCTCCTGAGTCAGAATCTGCAGAAAACGTACACATAAAGCGGAACAGGAACACACGTGTAGTACATATACACCCAAATGTGCATACAAGTACAAGCACATGTTCAACAGCAAATTTGAAAATTTGTGAAACCAACGTGTTGAAAATGTGTGTGTGTAAGTGTGTGTGTGTGTGGGTGTGCGCTTAAACTATATGCACCTGAAAGACAGTGACGATGGCCCAGAGCAGGGAGTCAAAGTTCTTCCTGTCAGGCACGGTGTCTCCTGCCTCGGTCTTCAGGCTGAACTTACAACCAAAGATGTGCATCCCCAAGATACTGCAACACAAGAAGGGATTCCTCCAAAAATCCAGCCACACATGCTATCATGGTAATAGTATGCTGTATTTATGTTGCTGAATTGTACATTGAAGAAGTACATTGAGAACGTTAAGCATGTCTCTGTGTTCATGACACCTGCAGACAATGTGAAGAATTATGGGTTAGAGGTAGGTACATGTACTCAAAGTTAAAATCCATAACATGACAGAATTATTAACACATGAGTATAAAAGAGATGGCAAAAGAAAGCTATAGAGAAATACTAAGCAAACATGTCTTCTCATAGATGACTATGTTCTAAACATTAGACTTAAAACATATAAACGCATACATTTAAATGAAGAAAAACAGGGTATCTGCACATACGGTACATAAACATACAATCATTACAATCTTCTATTTCTGTTTCATTCAAAGTTCTATTTTACTGTGCATCTGTTTGCTGTGGTCACAAGACTGTGAAACCCAGACAATGCCGGTAATATCCTCATTCATGGCGTCTTTCTTTAGAGCAATTTATGGAGCGGTTTCTAGAGTTTCAAAGTCTTAGATGAGTGGTGCGCTACATTAACTGCTCACTAAAAGCTACAGAGGCTAGATGTAGCGTATAGGTCGAATGCCACTTGCTCAGGCTAGCAATAGCTGGCTAAAAGCTCCGATGCCATCTGTCTTGGCACACTTATGCTTGATTGCTGTGATGCAGGGGTAAAGAAGCTGGTTAGCAGGTACGTGTGCAAACACACACACACACACACACACACGAAATCACAAACATAGCAGTGCACACATAAAGATACAAGCAGGACTGGGCTAATAGCATTATGCTGATGTGGAACTCACATCTATCATGTAAAAAGTGTTAAACAAGTGTTACAATTATGATGAATTATTCAAATAACAGTTCTGTTAATACCATTTTCGTGTTTTGAGAATTGTAGGAAAATAGAGTATGGCGTGTGTGTCTATGTCAGTGCAGAGATTTAGGCTGAAAGTTTTTGTTTTCAGCATCTACATGTAATTGCAAAGCATTAGTAATGGTAAGTTTTACAGGCAAAACTAAAGATATTCATGTCCGTTTTAAATTAAAGCAATTTATCAATATGCCGTTGCAATTTGAGATCAGTCTCTATCTGTCAGTTTAATAGTTGCGGCTTACTCTTATTGTTCTTTCAGTTTCAGTTCAGGCCCAAGGCCTTTTTTCCAATTTTGTGAAAATACAAACATTTAATGTAGTGAAATATACTGCTGACAGACAAACAAGTCAACTTACTCATACCATTCATGGGACAAGTAATTCTGAAGGTCAAAGAGAAAAGCTTTGACACAGCTGAGATATGGCAAAAATGGGGTGGAACACCAATAATTGGAAGTTAATCCTATTATTTTGCACAAACTGTATTCAGGCCTTTGGCTATGGATGCCTGCACCATGCTCAACTTCTATCTTTTGTCTACATCTGCTGATATTCTGTCACTGCTTTTATTTTTCTATTCAAAACAACCTGTCTTAGGCTGTGAAACTATCAGACACAGTAATACACACCCTAATCTCTGTTCTCCTACTCCAACAGATTCTTATTTACACTTCTTGCCCTCTCTCTTTCCCATTTCTTTTCTCTGTGCCACATTCCACATGACTACACACCCCTGTGCTCCTCCGTTACCTGAATATGAAGATGAAGAGCATGAGCAGCATACAGAAAGTGGCCACGTTGTCCATCGTCTTCATCAGCACCACCAGCTGCCGCCTCAGCGCAGGCATGAACCTCACCAGCTTAATGACCCTCAGCAGTCTGAAGGTCCTCAGCACTGACAGACCGCCGTCTGCCTGGCCGATGATCTCACACACACTGGGGTGTGTGTTGCATTGGGTGGATGGATGTGTGTGCGTGTGATCCACAGAGAGATAGAGATAAAGTGAGAGGGTAGAAAATAAAACATTTAAAAAGTGGAAATTGGAAGAGAAATAAATGTGTATTGTTATAATCGAGGGAATGTGGGTAGAGAAAGATTTCAGAAATCAATAGAGGGGAGGGAAAGACCAGATAAGAGATGATTAGATAAGAGGATAAGTCAGTCTATTATACTAAATAAATACACACTACTGCACAGATATTCTGAGTCTATAAAGATACATAATCCATACTGGTGTGAAGGAATACTGCTGCATTTTATTTTATCCCCATGCTGCTACATCCTATATTACACTTAAAAGAAGGAGTAATGCAAAGCTCCATGGGGAATACATGAAAAAGACAAAAAATCTAATTGGACAGTAGGTTTGACTGCTCTATGGAGATGAAGGACTATCTTGAAACTCAATTAGATTTGGACAGTCATTACATGTTTGGACAAAAGCTCTCATTAATTAATAACACATTGTTATTCAAATGAATCTCAGGCTCTGGATTCTCTGGTTTTGGGACAGAGTTTGTAAATATCATCTCATTTATTACATTTTGAGGTAGTCAACTTGCTGACTTAGGGGCAACATAACATAACTTAACAATCAGCAAATCATTGTGTTTTGAGTGCAGACCTGATGATGACAATGATGCCATCAAAGATGTTGTAGGGGTTCCTCAGGTACTCAAAGAAGCCAAAAGCTGTCAGCTTTAGGATCATCTCCAGGGTGAACATGCTGGTGAAGACAATGTTGCAGATCTCCAGGACATTGGTCAGCTCGTCGGGCTGGGTGGGGGCAGGTGGGGGCAGGTGGGGGGAGTGGGGACGGGTCACAGAAACAGAAATACATGATGAAAATAGAAATTAAGATGTGGATGTGGGTACAGACAGTGGCACAAAGAGGGGTAGGCAAACGTTTCAAACGTAGAGAGGTAGACATAGAGAGGCAGGTACAGAGAAACAGATAAAAACATAGATATCAAACCACTGCTTTGAAATCAAAAGATGCGGGAGCCGCTGTGAAGAAAACAATTGCGTACGCATCGCATTCCTCCGCCTGTGTTGAAAAGGCTGCCACTCAAACTGTCAGTTAGTCGAGAAGAGAATTCTCTCTTACCTGGCAAATGAAATTAACACATACACCGTATCTTGGATACAGACAGAGAGGAAGGGGAGAGACTGAAAGACAAATTGAGTTTTTTTTTAGCACAGCTGTTTATGTGAAATTGTAAAGGAAAACTCAGGGAACATCACATCAGCTCTAATAGGAAACAGGAAAAATGAGAAAGGGATTGGAAAGTGTGTATTGTCTGTGTAGCACATGGTGTCAAACACTGGCTTAATAGGAGAGCATGTTATCTGGAATTGGCAAAAAAAACACGGACACACAAACCGCACAGCCAAACACACACATGCGCCAGTCAATCCAGGGCTTATTTCCATTTGTATGTGCGTGTGCACAAGCAGACTTGCTTCCTGAAAGAATACTTTGTGTGTGTGAGAGAGTGAATGCGTGTTATGCACGATATGGATCAAATGCTTTCTCTGATGCCCCCTGTGAATTTCAGCTTCAAAGCCAGCGGAGAAACAGCCAGCTAGCCCTGCCAAAGTTAGCAAACCATTCACCCTCTCAGCCCTCCCCTCCTCTAATCCGCTTTCTCTCCCAATCTATCTCCATCCCCCTAGTTCTACATCCCTTTTTCTTTCTCTTTCTGAGTCTCATTATCAGGCAGGCCAATCACATCCTAATCAATATCCTCCTGTCGATCAGAGGGGGGAGAACGGTAGAGTAGCTGAACCCGACTGAAGGGAAAAATTGGAATGAGAAGAGGGATTGTTTAGGAGTTGATAATGACATGATGGAGGAGGAGAGGAGAGGAGATAAGAGAAGAGGAGAGGAGAGGAGAATGGGTGAGAGGTGAGAAAGTATGATAGAAAGGATGGAAGGACAGGGAATAAACCCACAAAACCAGCCTAAATCTCATGAGCTCAATTTTGACTACAATGTCTGGAAAACATCTGCTGAGGCTCTTTTGAGCACCGCACAGTAGTTGTAGCCGGAAGCTGGACCAATCGGCGGACTACAGAGTGGTTTAGACGATGCCATTACTCACCACCTCTAAAATATTCAATGTCATGAAACACATATTAAAAAAGAGACACTTATAAAACTACTAGATGAGTTGCAGTAGAAAGTAGGGAATGTAAGGATACATAGGATAAGGATACACCAGGCACTAACATGTTTACCCCTTAGCAATTAGCTCTAACCTTGACCTATGTCCAGAACTCACTCGCCAGTACAAACACAGGATATGAGATTTATTGCTATTGACAGAACCATCACAGCCTTTGACACCACAGTTTAACTCAGACAAAATGCCTTGCTTCCCCCCCCCCTCTACTCTTCTTCTTCTTGACCCCATTACCTTTCATTTCCTAGCCATGTTTCTCCTCATATCCTCGTACCTCTGTTCTCCCATGTTACTCTGCACCTGCTCCATAATTTTCCATCTCCTGAATAATATTTCACATTTTATCCTCCCACCTTGCTCCCCGTTTGTCTCTTGAAATGCTCCCTCAGTCAGCGCGGGATTGTTGCTTGAATATGAGTGAATGAATGAGCCACAGCTTCCATGGCTGAATTCCAGTGTGCCAATTTCTTTTCCACGGACATGTCCAGACACAAACACACATCACATGAATGCAAATACACTGCTCCTCTTTGAACTTCCTAAATGCTCAATATCATGTGATGAATTAGTGAGTTATAATCCAACAGAAATATGACCATAATCATCTTTGATAGCCAAAGATCACAATCAACCCTATACAGGATATGCATTTATTTATTTGAAACCACACACTTGAAGGGAACATTTCCCTTAAGCAGGGTGTGGTGCAAGTAAGGCAGCCCTGTGGTTAGTCTTTCTTCAGGGAGAAGCCGATCAGTTTGAGAGTTCCTGTTTTAGAACAAAACTGCATGAGGTAAGACTTTTCTACTGCAGAGCAAAAAACACGCACTTCTACACTGCTTCTGGGTCAACTTGTGGAAACTGTGGAGAGACTCAAGAGACAGACAGACAGCGAGTGTTTGCATGTAAATGTATATGTATACGTGCAGTGACGGCTGGTGGTGATATTGGGTGAGGGGGCTGACAAATGCATTATACCCATCAATAGTTTGCGCTGCAGCAACAGCAGCATCATATCTGAGATACCAAGTTACAGCAACAACACTTTATATCTTGTTATAACAAGTTCTCTGAATAACACTATAGAAGTACTCACAAGAAAGGCCTGCTGCCAAAAAACTCTGTATCTCTCATGACTATTTTTCTCTGTCCACATTAGCACATGTCATTTTTAACAAAAAATGTATTTGCAAGAATGATGTTAGACTCCATAATAATCAGAATGCTCCATTGTGGAGCCGACAATATCAGAAAGGGTCCAGCTAG